>JARBWK010000014.1:44834282-44894282 GCA_030556195.1 Anolis apletophallus | reverse complement strand
GTGACAGCCTCTCAATCTCCCCGCCGCTGCTCCGGTCCCGCCCCCCGTCCCCATTGGCCGCTCCCCTGCGCGCGCCGAAGAAAACCACGGCTCCTATTGGGCGCCGCTCCCACTCTTACTTTCCATTGGGCGGCGTAGCAATCACTCTTCAAACATGGGCGAGGAAAGAGGCAGTTGGAAAAAAGGCGCGTGCGTACTGAGAAACGCTTTTAAATTTCCTATTGGGTAGCGCTTCTGTCAGTCTTCACATATGGGCGGAGAAAACGCCCTCTGATTTCCGATTGGGCAGTAGCTCTGTCACTCCTCTCATGTGGGCGGGGAAAGAGGCAGTTGGAAAAAAGGCGCTTGCGTACTGAGAATACGCTTTCTGAATTCCCATTGGGTAGCGCTTCTGTCACTCTTCACATATGGGCGGAGAAAAACCGTCCTCTGGTTTCCCATTGGGTGGCGCCTCTGCCACTTTACTCAACAGGGACCGTTGAGAAGGCGCATGCGCAACAAAAACATCGGTCAGGATAGAAGCTATCCTGACCGTTTAAAAGGCGCATGCGCAACAAAAACACCCCCAGAAAAGAAGCTACGGTAAATAGAACGGCGCTGTTGAAAAGGCGCATGCGCACAAAGAACATTGTAAACTAATGGGTAGAGTCCTATCAATACTTATATGACGATAACGCGAGTCCACATTAACTTTCCTGGCTCAATGCTATGAGAGCCATGGTAATTAAAATGGTATCAATCCGCATTAATTCTGCAGTGTAGATGCAGCCCTGGAAATTATTATTATTATTAAATAATATAATTGTTAACATTATATAATAATAGTTTGAAATAATAATTTAATAAAATATTATATGATAATAACAAAATAATATAATTGTAAACATATAATAAATTGAAAATAATAATTTAATAATTCTCTCTCGGCATTACTTCGCGAACTAAGATTTTTAGGAAGGACTCATACCACGCTTTTTACAACTAATGCTTTTATGACTAAAAAGGCCAATCTGAGATAGGCAAGTCCGGTTGCAGAAAGCACAGCAGAAAGTCTCCGTGGCTGATGTTGTTTCCAAGTTGCGGTTCTTTCTGCGTTGTCGTTTCTCTTCGAGACCCGTTCGGCGTGTCTTCTCGAAAGAGGCCGCAGCATTGTGGATAGTGCGTCTCCATGCCTCCCGATGTGAGGCCAGGGTGGACCATTGTTGGTGATCAATCTGGCCGAGCCTGAGATGTTGTTTCAGGGAGTCCTTGTATCTCTTTTTGGGGGCGCCTCTCTTGCGCTGACCCTTGGCGCGTTCACCATAGAGTAGTATCTTTGGGAGGCGGTGGTCCTCCATCCTAGAGACGTGCCCTGCCCAGCGCAGCTGTGTTCTCAATAGCATGGCCTCAACGCTGGTGATCCCTGCTTGCTCAAGGACAGCAACATTCATCACATAGTCGGTCCAGTGTACATTTAGGATTGTGCGAAGACAGCGCTGATGAAAGCATTCCAGGAGCCGTAGGTGTTGGCGATAGGTGACCCATGTTTCAGACCCATAGAGGAGAATAGACAGTATGATAGCTCTGTACACACTGATTTTGGTGCTTTTCCTCAGGTGCTTGTTGCTACAGACTCTTTTGTGAAGCCTTCCAAATGCACTCTATGCCTTTGCTAATCTGTGATCTATCTCTTTATCAATCTTGGCGTCTGAAGAGATGATGCTTCCCAGGGAGGTGAACTGCTGAACGACTTAAGCACAGATTGTGCCTATGCTGACGTGGGGATGATGGTGTTCTTCCTGTGATCCGGGCTGGTAGAGGACTTCCGTTTCCTTCAGGCTGACTTCCAGCCCAAACAGCTCTGCAGCTGTTGCAAAGCAGGATGTCAGGCGCTGCAGGGCTGCTTCTGAATGGGCGACAAGGGCACCATCGTCGGCAAAAAGCAGCTCACTGATAGTTTAGAGTCTTCGTTCGAGCCCTCAGACGGTTTAAGTTGAACAAGCTGCTATCAGTACGATAGCGTATATATATGCCGTCTTCTTCTTCTTCTTCTTCTTCTTCTTCTTCTTCTTCAGGTCTGCCGTAGCCCTTTGGAGCATCATGCTGAAGAAGATTGTAAATAGGGTTGGTGCAAGAACACAACCTTGTTTCATTCCATTAATTATTAGAAAGGGCTCCAAGATAATATTATTATTTATAATAATAATAATGTAATTCTACAGTGTCAATGCACCCCTGGAAACATCATCTTCACTATTTAATAACAACATAATATAGTGGTGGAGGCTGCTTCTATGGAGGCTTTTCAACAGAGGCTGGATGGCAATCTCTAGGGAGGGGTTTGAATGTGATTTTCCTGATTCTTGGTAGAAAGGGGTTGGACTGAATGGCCCACGAGGTCTCTTCCAACTCTAGGATTCTAATATAATATTTAATAATAATAATAATAATTCTACAAGGTAGATGCACCCCTGGATCCATCATCAATATATAATAATGATATAATATAATATATATTGTTATTTAATAGTGTGTGTGTGTGTGTGTATACACACACACACACACACAAATCCTGGCTGTGGGATCAAGCATTTGCAGAATAGACTGACTTACTGGTGAAGATAAGGTTTTAGTGGAACACAATGGACTAATTTGGATGACGATTTGAATTGGCAAACTGTTTTAATGTATATTTATAACTGTTTTAAAGGTATGCTAATTGTATTTTATGTTATATTATTGTATTGTGTCCGCATCAAATAGTTGCCTGTTGGAAGCCATCCTGAGTCCCTCTTCGGAGGTTAAGAAGGACAGGAGATATATATATATATATATATAATATATATATATATATATATATATATATATATATATATATGGTGTTTCATATATGTTAGGAGGGAAACTATTGTATGTGATTGATTCAAACACACAAGTATTGATTCAAACACATAAGTACACTTTATGTGTGTGTGTGTGTATACACAGACATAAGTACACTATCAAACACATAAGTACACTATCTATCTATCTATCTATCTATCTATGGTGTTTCATATATGTATGGAAGGAAACTGTAATATGTGGTTGATTCAAACACACAAGTACTCCGGGATTCAATCGTATTCAATGTATAAATATAAAGGAAGGGTCGTCATCGAACGACCGTCCTAGGCAGAGAAACCTTACAAGGCAGAGACACCAAATTTGGCAACAAAAATAGGCATCAGGCAAGGAAGGTTTTTAGCAAAAAAACTTTATCCCCCAAAACCTAGAAGGCCCCCAAAAAATGATTTAAAAAACTACATTTCCCAGCATCCTCTGCGGCCGCCAGTGAAACCCATTGGCCAACATCAGTTACCATAGTAACGGTGGGCAAAGCCAGCCAAGGTTAGATTAGAATGCTGAGTGATTTCAGTTTAGTCAGTTGGAATTTGAGGGTTAAACTGTCAAGGCCAAGATCCAGGAAGGAGACAAATAGGGCACCAGGGACACAGGCACCACTGACAAACACATACCCCCCGAATAACACAAAAGTAATACCTACACACAACACAATATGCACATAACACAACCTTGCGTCTACTGCTCAACCCATTTGTATGCCATTCCTTCCTTCCACACAGGCATAAGCTGACCCAAAAGACAAGCCATGCCTCCTAAAAAGAACAGCATCGGACGACACACTCGCAACGCTAAATACATTACACAAAAAAGGGCAGAACAAACGCCAGAACAGAAAGACACTGCACTACACTAGCTTTTGCCATCACCATAAACAAGGCTCAAGGACAAACACTACAAATCTGTGGCATAGACCTTGACACAGAATGCTTCCCCCACGGACAACTCTACGTAGCATGCTCCAGAGTTGGGAAACCACAGAACCTCTACATCAACACAGCAGACGGAAAGACAAAAAACATTGTATATCCACAAGCTCTGCAGAACGCCAGCAACACCACACACCGACAACTCCCCAGGACTTCAACATCCCACCCACCAGAACAACCCACAACGACACAGCCATGACCCCACCAAGACCATAAGTAACATCAATTCCAACCCTTACATACTCAGACTTTCTCGCATCTCCTAAATAGGGCACAGCAACGCCTGCCGGGTACAGCTAGTTACAACTAAAACCTTTTATTCTGGGATCAATTGAAAAACCCTCTATAAAAATAATTCTATGTTAACCGAAACAAAACCCCAAAGGCAGGGTTTCCATCAGAAAAGGCTTTTGCTCAGAAGGAAGAGAATACAATAAATGCCGTTCTCCTTCTCAAAGGGTCAAAGCCCCGTTGCTTCCTTCTCGGTTGACCAGGAGCCGGTTGACAATGTCTGGAAAAGAGAGAGAGAGAGAGAGAGAGAGAGACAATGCAGGGCATCTACATGGTAGAATTAATCCAGTTTGACACCATGTTGACCAACATGGATAACATATACATATAAAACCCATAGTTGTGATTGTGATGGTACCTTCAGCAGATGGACGCTCGGACGGCTCAAAGGCCCGGCATTGGTTGATGACCGCTTCCAGGTAAGAGGGGCAATCGTCTCCCAAAGGCTCCTGGTATTTTAACTCACTGACCTTCTTGCAGATCTCCACGGAAGTGCAGCCTAAGATAGGGAACACAGAGGTTATTGTTATTATTACTTTTTCCTGGGTGATAAATGCCATTTCCTTATTGGTTCCATCATTAGAACATAAAAACAGTTCGTTAAACTGCAAAACCTCTCTTTGTGATTGATGCATGGATGGATAATTAGATAATTTAGAATAGTTCATCTGATGTTTTATGTTATCTGTTTTATGCTTAAGATTGTGAGCCGCTCCGAGCCCTCGGGGAGTGGCGGCATACAAGAATGATTAATAAATAAATTAAATAAATAAATATAAAGATAGCAAAATAGACAGACAGATAGGTGGATGGATGGATGCATAGATAGACAGACAAATGGATGGTTGGATGGGTAGGCGCATAGATAGATAGACAGACAAATGGATGGATGGATGGGTAGGCGCATAGATAGATAGACAGACAAATGGATGGATGGATGGATGGATGGAGGAGGGAGGGAGGGAGGGAGGGAGGGAGGGATAGATGGATAGATGAATAGATAGATAGATGGATGGATGGATGGAGGGATGGATGGATAGATGGATGGATGGATGCATACATAGATAGATGGATGGATGGATGGATGGATGGATGCATAGTTAGACAGACAAATGGATGGTTGGATGGGTAGACGCATAGATAGATGGAGGGATGGATGGATAGATGGATGCATAGATAGATAGATGGCTGGATGGATAGATGGATGGATAGATAGATAGATAGATAGATAGATAGATAGATAGATAGATAGATAGATGGATGGATAGATGGATAGATAGATAGATGGATGGATGGATGGAGGGATGGATGGATGCATAGATAGATAGATAGATAGATAGATAGATAGATAGATAGATAGATTAGATAGATAGATGGATGGATGGATGCATAGATAGACAGACAAATGGATGGTTGGATGGGTAGGTGCATAGATAGATGGAGGGATGGATGGATGGATGGATGGATGGATAGATGGATAGATAGATAGATAGATAGATAGATGGATGGATGGATGGATGGATAGATGGATGGATGGATGGATGGATGGATAGATAGATAGATAGATGGATGGATGGATAGATGGATAGATAGATAGATAGATGGATGGATGGATGGATGGATGGATAGATGGATGGATGGATGGATAGATAGATAGATAGATAGATGGATGGATGGATGGATGGATGGATGGATAGATGGATAGATAGATAGATGCATAGATGGAGGGAGGGAGGGATGAATAGATGGATGGATAGATGAATGTTTAGAAAGATATACAGATAGATAGACATAGATGCATAGATAGATAGATGGATGCTAAGATAGATGCATAGATCAGTGTTTCTCAACCTTTTTTGAGCCGCGGCACACTTTTTACATTTACAAAATCCTGGGGCACACCACCAACCAAAATGACACAAAATGACACTTTAACACAGTAATGCATATAGTTTTTTTTTTGTTTTTTTAAAATATTTTTATTGTTTTCAAATACAGAGATAAAACATGGGAACAATTTGGGAGGGGTAGGAGGGGAGGGGCAGTGGGGGTAAGACACAGGGGGTTGAGGTTACACAGTAAGCTCCCGTCCAGTCGGTCCGGTCCTCCAGTTCTGGATATCCCACATGGTCTCTTCTGGCCCTTACGCCAGCTTGGTCCCCAATAATTATTAACCCGGCCCGCGCGCTTATTGGCTAATCTTGCCTATAGCTTTTTGACTCAGTTCATTTACATATTTGCTAACTTTCGCCCAGTTCGTCTTTGTCTTGCTACTTTGATCCTCAATCACACTCCTCAGCTTATCCAAGTCCATGATTTCCCTAATACGGCGAAACCAATTTTTCACCGAAATCGGGCCTTCCTTTTTCCAGTTTTGGGCAATTTCCATTCTTGCCGCTGTGGCCAGCATAGAGAAAACTTTCCCCTTGTTACTGTCCCAATTCTCATCGGTAATATGGAGTAAATAAAAATCCGGCTTTAACTCAAATTTAACCCCTAACATACTTTCCATATGCAGGTGGATCTCCCCCCAAAACTTCCTCAGGATCTTACAGTGCCACCAGCAGTGCATAAAACTGCCTTTCTCCTTCTTGCACTTCCAACACAGATCGTTCATTGTCGGGTAGCACCTGGCTAAGCTCACCGGGGTGTGGTACCAATGGTAGTACATTTTGTACCAATTTTCTGCCACATGGGAAAAGCCCAGTTGCCTTACTTTGACCTTCCAGAGTGTTTCCCACTCCTGTAACATAATGGAGTGTCCCAAGTCTTGGGCCCATCGTATCATTGTGTCCTTAATCGTTTCAGTTTCTGTCTCCCACTCGAGGAGTTGACTATATAAGAGCTTATTGTTTTTTTGTGTGACTTCATTATTTTTTCCCAGACAGTGGGCTGTGTGTTGAAGTTCCTTAATGCATCTCGTTTAAAACTATCTTTGCATTGAGCAAAGTGAAACCATGACAGATCAATGGACTGATCTCTTAGCACTTCCAGCGGTTTAAGTGACCATTCCGACCCCACTCTGGTGATCAGCTGTTCATATGTATACCATTTGCTAGTTGGGAGCTCCCTGATCTGTAGAGCTTCCTGTGGCGAGATCCATTGTGGTGTCGCTTGGTAAAGCCGGTCCTTATATCTATTCCAGGCCTTAAGAAGTGGTGCCCGAATAAAATGATTTGAGAAATTTTTTTCCACCAACGCCTTCTCATGCCACAGGTAGGCGTGCCACCCCCGGCGCAGGTCAAAGCCCTCCACGGCCAACAGGTTATTATCTTTCAGTGTTGCCCAATCTTTTACCCAACTCAGTGCAGCCGCGTCGTGATACAGTTGAAGATTGGGTAGACCCAAACCTCCTCTCTCTCGGCGGTCGCACAGGATGTTAAACTTAATTCTTGCCTTCCTTGAACACCATACAAATTTGAGTACATCGGTTCTCCAGGACCTGAAGCACTGATGGGATCTGATAATCGGCAGATTCTGAAATAAAAACATAAGCCTCGGGAGAACTCCCATCTTAATTGCTGAGATCCTGCCTAGCAGGTTCAGGTTGAGGAATTTCCACTTTTCAAATTTTTTTTTGATCTCTGACCAGGCTGGACCATAGTTGTTTTGGAAGAGTTGATTGTTCTTCGCCGTAAGTTGTATACCAAGGTATTTAACTTTTCTCACAAGATCACATTCTGCTATCTGTTGTAGAAGGGCCCTCCTTTCCGGGGTTACATTTTTGGTCAAAATTTTTGTTTTGTCCATATTAATCTTTAGGCCTGCCACTCTTCCGAACTCTAAAATTCTCCTCATCCATAACTCGAAACTCTCTAGCGGGTTTTCTATAATGCAGACGATGTCGTCTGCATATGCTTTCACCTTCCAGTGTGTGGTTTTCACACGTAGGCCCTTCAAGCGGTCGTCCTTCCTTATTGCTTCTAACAGCGGTTCTAAAAAAAAGTATAAACAACAAAGGTGAGAGTGGGCATCCTTGCCTGGTCCCCTTTTCAATGTCCAGTGAGCCGGCCGAATCTCCGTTTATAAGTAAGGTTGCTTTCTGTTCGGCGTAGATAGCCCGGACCGCATTCTCGAAAGCGTATCCCATATCCTGTTCTCTGATTAGATGGTTGAGGAAGCCCCAGTTAGCGTTATCAAACGCTTTCTCCGCGTCAATGAAGAGCAGGCCGACCTCTTTTTGGGGATATTTTTCATAATATTCAATTGTGTCGATCACTGCCCTAATGTTATTTTTCAAAAATCTTTGCGGCAGAAAGCCAGCTTGATCTGAATGGATTGTATCCTGTAGGAGATTTTTCAGTCTGCTCGCTAATACAGAGGCAAATAACTTATAGTCATTATTTAACAAAGAGATGGGCCGGTAGTTCTTTATCCTCTTCGGGTCCGTTCCACTCTTATGTATGACTATAATATTAGCCCTCTTCCATGTCTCTGGGATCCTTCCATTAGTTAGCGCATTATTCATCAGACTTTTCAGATAGGGAGTCACCTCCTCCCGGAACACCTTATAATATTTTGCCGACATTCCGTCCGGGCCTGGGGCTTTATTCCCTGGGAGATTCTTTATTGCTTTTTGGATCTCCTGTTCTGTGATCGGTTTGTTCAACTCTTCCCTTTGGGCATCGCTTATCTTCCTAATTTTTTGGCTCGATATATAAGACGAGACATCCTCTAATTTAATGTCCCCCTTCTTATAGAGCTCCTGATAGAAATTTTGAAAACAATTTGCTATCTCCTCCTGGGAGGTGAGTGTTCTGTTTTCCTCTTGGAGCTCCGCGATACACTGTTTCTGTCTTTTTTGATTAATTTTCCTCGCTAGGGTCTTCCCTGGCCTGTTAGCATTTATTAGATAGTTCAGTTTCTGCCTTTTTAAGTTCCAAGCCATCTTTTGCATTTCCATCGAGTTCAGCTCGGATTTTATTCTATCGATTTCCCAATCGGTGGCTTTGTTCATCGGTTGCCGTTTCAACTGGAGTTCTTTCCTCATCAGCTCCTCCTTCAGGCGGATCTCCTTCTCATTTCTCTGTCGGTTCCTCCGTATTCCTTGTTGGATAAAATTACCACGCATGACCGCCTTGCTGGCGTCCCACAGTGTCTCCACTGATATCTGTCCTAAATCATTTAATTCAAAAAATTCTTTAATCAGTTTTCTGTTTGTTTCGATGTCCTCTTCACTTCTCAGCAAGGCGTCGTTTAGTTTCCAGTTTCTTCTCTTCCTTTTCATGGAAATCGTCATAGTAAGAGGGGCATGGTCGGAGTGTAGTCTGGGCCAGATTTTTGTCCCGGTCACCTGTGTTGCCAGTACCTTGGAGACCCATAACATGTCTATGCGCGACCACGATTGATGACGGTGTGAAAAAAAGGTATAATCCCTTTCCCTTGGGTTTCTATTTCTCCATACATCTGTCAGGTTATATTCCTCTCTCAATTTGATCATCATTATTGGTAATAATCCCGAACTGGGGCCCTTTCCTTTTGTGTTCTTTCTCGACTTGTCCAGCTCTGTGTCCGTGACTCCATTAAAATCCCCCACTATCATCAGATCATCGAAGGACTGGCTGTTTATCTGGCTCCTCAGTTGGCGAATAAATTTTGATTTAGCGCCTGTCGGGGCGTAAATATTACAAATCAGGACTGACTTCCCATGCACCTTAATCTTTACCCCCACCATCCTTCCCTCTGTATCTTTAAATGCTAGCGATGGGTTTAAGGAGTCTTTGGCATATATTACCACCCCGTTTTTCTTTGTTAATCCTGACGCGACAAATTCGGTCCCCAATTCTTTTCTCCTTAAATGCGCGGCATGCCTTGTCGCAATATGCGTTTCCTGGAGCGCCACCAAATCATAATGTCCTCTCTTGATTGCATTCAAAAAAAGATTCCTTTTATTTGGAGAGTTAAAACCGTTAACATTATTACAGTAAAGTGTCACATCCATCATTCTCTTTGTTAGAAGTAGTAGAGTCGTCCAGGTCTGCTCGCTTTGAGGGTCCATCTTGATCCTCTGTTGAGGCTGGTCTGGGGCGTTTCTTTTCTAGGTTTAATTGTGTGTCCTGGCCAGGTATGCGGGGCGATCCCGTCTTCTCATTCACCTTCTGGTGCTCTCGTTGTTGGCTCTGAGCTGTTCCTGGAGGATTCTCGGCGTTGTAACGCTGGAATTCCTCAAAAAAATTCTTTCGCCCTTTCCTCCGAGGTAATCCATCTCTTGGATCCTTTGAAGAACAGCGAGAAGCCTTCCCATCTCTCCCACTTAAACCTGACCTGATGTTTCCTCAGTTCATCTGTTACGAAATAGTATTTCTTTCTTTTCATCATCGAGGAGGGGGTAAATTCCTTTAGGATGATAATCTCCTTTCCCCCATATCTTGGGGGGTTCCTAGTTTTCATTTGAATCACATCGTCTCTTGTTGCTCTCTTTGCAAAGGTGACCACGATATCTCTCGGTAACTTCTTTCTTTTTGCAAAGTTTGAGTTGATTCGCCTAATACTTTCTATTTCGTTCAGCATTCGGTCACTCGAGATGTCAAGGATATTCGCCAGGATCTCGGTTGTTACTAATTTCAGATCCTGCGCATCAGCTTCGGCCACATTCCTCAATCGCACCTGCAGCTCTGTCTCTTTAATCGCCGCCATTTCTTGGCGCGTCTCTAGTTTCTTATTCTTTTCTTCCAGTTGCTGTATCCTTTCCTCTATCTTTTTCTGTGCTTTCTTGGCCCCAGTTGAATCCTTTTTTATCTCTTTGACCTCTTGCTTTAAACTATCCATTTCTTTTTTAAAGACCGCCAACTCCTCTCTTAGCTCCTCTTTAAGCTCTTTCTTCATGATTCCCAACTCCTCTTTGAACATTGATTTCATTTTGTCCTGCATTCTGTCACTGTTATCCTGGATTTGGTGATGAATGTCCTCCTTCATCTTCTGTATCTCTGATAGGAGATCCCTCGTCGGTAGTTCCCCTGCCAGTGAGTTTCTTCTGGGAGTGGTGCCCCCTCCTCCTTTGTTGGCTTTACTAGTGAATTTATCCATAGCTCCGCCTGTTCAAAAGCCTGTTCAAAAGCCTCAGTTCACAATTAAAGAAAAGTATTAATTAGCCCAAAAACTAAAGGGAAGGGAAAGGAAGTCGCCTCTATTACCAGCCTCTTAAAACTGTCTTCACCCTCTGAGTGGGTCCAGATCTAGGGACTGTCTTTTTGTGGCGCAATCTTGCGCAGATTTAATACGGTAGTATTGACCTCTTAGGTGACTCTGAGTGTTTGGGGCTTCTGGCTGCTAGCTGGTCTCACACTGGCTAATTTTCCTCCGCTTTTATCCCTCTTAGAAATTGGGTCTGGGAGCCTGGGGGCGGTCTTGGGTGGATGTCCCCCTCCTTGCCGCTGCTGCGTCAGTGAGTCAGGCACCCAGCGCGGGCGTGGCGTAACGGAGGTGTAGCTGACGTCCTCTTGCGCTTTTACGCTTTCTTACGCTTTTACGCTCTGCGCGCTGCGCTCTCTATTCCCGGATGCATATGACGTCGTCCCGCTCGTTCCCGCTGCTCCTCCTGGCTCGCACCCGCGTCGCGGACTCGCTGTTCCCCTTAAAGGTGTCCCGTCCCTTTTCCTCCTCCTTTCCTTCCTTGCCACTCGCTCTCCTACTCACCCATTAACATTGCCCTTGGCTCGATTAGATAGGTGAGGGTGGATGTGGACAGGAGTCTGGGCCGTTGGCTTCTCCGTCCTACAGGTCGTGTTCTTCTGTTCTTCTCAGAACCCAAACACGCCCTGCTCAGGCTCCTTAGCCCACGCGGCCGCGTTGCCCTATTAGTTATGCTTTCCCCCTTTGATTGTTTTCCTGGGAATTGCCACGATAGGGCCGCCGACTGTCCTCTCAGTTTCTCAACTCTCTCTCTCTCTCTCTACTGTTGCCTCGTGCCGATAAAAAGGAGGCGGTCGGCCTCGGCAGCACTGGAGTGCTGTACTCTCCCCCAACGGCAGCTTCTCCGCTGTTGCGCGCCGGCTCTTGGCGTCCTCCCTTGAGGGGGGGGTGCTCTTGGCCGGTTCCACAACTGGAGTCTGCACCAAGCAGCCTTATCCCACTGCTTTCTGGGCTGCTACCTTGGCAGCCCTGCCGAGGAGGGGGTCAGACCCACCCGAGAGCTCCGGAGCCTCGGAGGTCTGCTGCGGCCGCCATCTTGCCTCCCCCGGAAGTCCTGTAAGTAATGCATATAGTTAATATGTTTTTAAATGTATTTATACATTCAGTGTGAAACCTGGGCCTGTTTCGATGAACTCAACATAGAAAGACACAAACTTCCCACACAGAACTCCCATAACCAAGAGAAAATACTATAAGAGTTTGGTGGGCATTTACCTTGAGTTTTGGAGTTGTAGTTCACCTATATCCAGAAAGCACTGTGGACTCAAACAATGTTAGATCAGGACCAAACTTGGCATGAATACTCAATATGCCCAAATGTGAACACAGATGGAGTTTGGGGAAAATAGACCTTGACATTTGGGAGTTACACTTTCTGGGATTTATAGTTAACACACAATCAAAGAACTCTTGCAACAATGGAATTGAACTAAACTTGGCATATTGAACTCTCATTACCAACAGAAAGTACTGAAAGGGTTTGCTTGGGAATTGACCTTGAGTTTGGAAGTTGTAGTTCACCTACACACAGAAAGCACTGTGGGCAGGAGGGGAAGAAAGGGTATTGGAGGTTCCAATAAGAGTTTGGTGGACATTTACCTTGAGTTTTGGAGTTGTAGTTCACCTATATCCAGAGAGCACTGTGGACTCAAACAATGTTAGATCAGGACCAAACTTGGCATGAATACTCAATATGCCAATATGAACGCAGGTGGAGTTCAGGGGAAATAGACCTTGACATTTGGGAGTTGTAGTTGCTGGGATTTATAGTTCCCCTACAATCAAAGAGCATTCTGAACCCCACCAATGATAGAACTGGGCCAAACTTCCCACACAGAACCCCCAGGAGGCAAGAGGAGGTCTCTACTGGGAAAGGGAGGCGGGCCTTCCCAATGCATGGAGAGGGGGAGACCAAGTAGACAACGGGTGGGGAGGGGGGTGTTTGTAATTTTGTGCCTTTATCGAGGTACGTTTCTTAGGGTTTTTATACTTCAACACACTAGACTCTCCCCCTCCCCCTTGGAGGTTCCAATTTCCCACGGTGCACCTGATGATCGCTCACGGCACACTTGTGTGCCCCGGCACACTGGTTGAGAAACACTGGCATAGATGGATGCATGGAGGGAGGGATGTATAGAAAGATATACAGATAGTGAAGGGGTTAAAAGTAAAAAGTACCCCTCCCAAGAGGAGATGCTCCAAGTGCCCGTATGTTAGCAATAATCTGCCCAGAGACAGCAGAACAGAGAAGGAGCCATACTAAGGGTTAAATGTGAAGAATGTTGTTGCTGATAAGAACGAGTATAAATACCATGTAACTGCGTAGCTCGAGGGGATAGCCATTTTGTTTCTTGACCTGCAATGGTCAAGGGCTATTCACCCAATACTGATCAGATTGGAATAAAAGTCTTGTTTGGATTCATCGGCCTTGGATGAGTTCTTCCACCTTATGGGCTCTGCAACCAAGAACCTAAATTTTCCGCTACAATAGAAAGATAGACAGACATAGATGCATAGATGGATAGATGCATAGATAGATGGATAGATAGATAGATAGATAGATCGATGCATAGATGGATGGAGGGGGGAGGGAGGGATGGATAGATGGATGTATAGAAAGATATACTGATAGAAAGATAGACAGACATAGATGCATAGATGGATAGATGCATAGATAGATAGATAGATAGATAGATAGATAGATGCATAGATGGATGGATAGATAGATGCATAGATGGATGGAGGGGGAGGGAGGGATGGATAGATGGATGTATAGAAAGATATACTGATAGAAAGATAGACAGACATAGATGCATAGATGGATAGATGCATAGATAGATAGATAGATAGATGCATAGATGGATGGATAGATAGATGCATAGATGGATGGAGGGGGAGGGAGGGATGGATAGATGGATGTATAGAAAGATATACTGATAGAAAGATAGACAGACATAGATGCATAGATGGATAGATGCATAGATAGATAGATAGATAGATAGATAGATAGATAGATAGATAGATAGATAGATGGATGGATGGATGGATGGATGGATGGATGGATGGATGGATGGATAGATAGATAGATAGATGCATAGATGCATAGATGGATGGATGGATGGATGGATGGATGGATGGATGGATGGATGGATGGATAGATAGATGCATAGATGGATGGAGGGGGGAGGGAGGGATGGATAGATGGATGTATAGAAAGATATACTGATAGAAAGATAAACAGACATAGATGCATAGATAGATAGATAGATAGATAGATAGATAGATAGATAGATAGATAGATAGATAGATAGATGGATGGATAGATAGACACATAGATACATAGACAGGTAGATACAGAAATTGTTTCAAACTTTATTACATAGTGTTGTTGTTATTATTATTATTTCTTACTGACATCTTGTTGTTCGAGGCGGATTACAACAAAGCTGAAAACACATAATCATAAACATTATATAAAATACGCATATTAAAGGGTGCAGCTATCTACAGTGTTAGAATCAATGCAGTTTGGCACCACTTATACTGCCATTGGAACATGCTGTGGAATACTGGGAGTTGTAGTTTCACAAGGTTTAAACTAAATAAAGTTGTTATTATTATTATTATTATTATTATTATTACGAGACTTCTCTGCGAGTGCCTCCCCAAACTACAACTCCCCGGATTCCATAGCATTGATCCATAGCAGTTAAAATGGTGTCAAAACTGCACCAATTCTACCGTGTAGATGCACCCACAGTTCATAGATCTACGTGTATTTTTAAATAGGTGTAGTTTCTGAATGCATTTGTTTCTTTGCTGGATTGTGTATTATATTCCTCTTGTCAAAAATCAGTTTTTAAGCACCACTCTCAAATAATAATCCGAACACATTTCTCGTCTTACCTGCGAATGGGATCTTGCCAGTTGCGATCTCCCAAAGGACGACACCGAAGCTGTAAGGAAGACTATTCTTATTATTCTTATTATTATGTTTATTTATACCCTGCTTTATTTCTCCTGCAGCAGATTCAAAGCGCCTTAACATAAATGCATTAGCGTACCATTTAAAATATAAACAAATATACAAACATTAAAACAGGATTCAATACAAACAGTATCAAAAAAATTCCCAGTTAAAAATGGAAGAAGAAAAGGGGCGGGGGGGAAAGAAATGATAGAGGAACAGGCCCGGATTACCCATAAGGCCAACCTAGGCCATGGCCTAGGGGCGCAAGCCGAGGGGGGGGGGGCGCAGATCACTGACCAAAAAAAATGTTGAAACAAATAAAAATGCAATGCGCAAAGGAGGGGAAGGGGCCTTGGAGACCAAGGGGGCCGGGGGCCGGGGGAGTCCTGGGCCCTCTCCTGCTTCCGGAATCGTCCTCAAGGTGGAAGAGACCCCACGGGCCCTGCTGCTGCTGCCGCCGCCACTTTCCTGCAGGAAAGACCCACCCACCTCCTTGGCCTTGGCGAGGAGTGTTGTGACCCCACGTCCGTGCAGGGGGGGGAGGCCTGCCTGGAGCCTCCGCCCTCTCCTTCCCGCCCGGCTTCGGCCCTATCCCTCCCCTCCCCTGCAGACCTGCGTTCCGTGCCCGCAAAAATAAATGCAGCAGAATAATTTGACCCGCAGGTCGAAGCATGGGTGTTCTTCTTCGGTGTCGAGTATTTATGTCACAGCGGATAGGCAACAGAAATATAGAAGTTTAATTCCCCATCGGCCCAAAAACTCCAGTCTCTGTTCGAGTGAATAATGAAACTCTCATTCAATTCACAAGGTAAATATATAACTTTGTATTGAATTGTATTTAACAATAACTGGCAAAACATCGAAAAACAACAGCCATCACAGCTACCTTTCTAAACATCCTTTCCTCACAGATATTAAATCCCAACTGACAAATCCCAACTGTCACTTTGTAACGGAAATTCCTCAAGGTTCCATTTAGCAGTCTTGAGACAGCGCCATCTGGTGTCAAACATGTCACACTGCAGGTCATCTCAAACTGCGAAAATATATCTTGTGCTGACTCATGAATTGCTATTCAAAATGCAATAATCTGACAGTTCTCCCCCGCCTCCCTCTCTGCCCCCTTGCTGTGACAACTGGGGTTTGCAAGGCACTTCTGGGCACCGGGCCCCCGGCTGGCTGGCCAGCCAGGGTCTTTCCTTCGGGGCTGCTTTGGGACGACCTCTGCCTGTGGGGGAAAGGGCAGGCCATCACCGGCTAGTTAGCCAGAGGCGGCACCTGGTCACCCGCGGCTGCCAAATTCCCTGCGCGGTGGCGACCTTTGCTCTCCTCAGTCGTGGCCTTCCTTCCTGGTGCAAAAGGCCTCTTCCCTTTCAATGGCCGAAACCCATCAGCAGCACTCCTGCCTTGGGGGGGGGGGGGAGGTGTGATAGAGGTTGGCTTAAAGGGGGCGTAATTCCAAAGTGTGGCCTAGGGCGCAAAAAAGTGTTAATCCGGGCCTGTAGAGGAAGGAAAGGAAAACAACAACAACAACAACAACAATCTCACAATCTCTGAGGATGTTTGCCACAGATGCAGGCGAAACGTCAGGAGAGAATGCTTCTAGGACATGGCCATACAGCCCAAAAAACATACAACAACCCAACAACAACAACATGAGCTAAATGGGTACCTGTATATTTCACTGGCCTGGTTGTAGGTATGGTTCAGCGAGGCCAGACCTTCAGGGCAGACGTAAGCAGAAGAAGCCACTTCTTTGGGCGTGTTGTCCTTGATTTTCCCACTGATGGAGGACTCGGTTTGCTCCAGTTTGAATCCAGACAGCTGCAAAAATAATGGGTTTCGGTACACAATTTAAAAAAGTTGCTCAGATTGCAGAACCCAGGTGGTTCGATGCCATGGAATCTGGGGATGCGTAGCTTGGAGAGGCACCATCCCTCTTTGGCGGAGAAGCCTGAAAGCCTTATCAAACTACAACTCCCATTATTCCCCAGTGTCGTGCCAAAGTGGTGTCAAACTGCATTAATTCTGCAGTGTAGATGCACCCTTTGATCCCAATCGACCCCTTGGTATCAAGCAGAGATGCAGGGCCGTAGCCAGGATTTTGATTCGGGGGAGGGGGGGCTGAGACTGGGTGGAAGAGGGTCTACCCTAGCAAACCTTTTGTATTGTTATCCCAATAACCCCATTAATGTGGGATATAATGAGCATGGTGATCAGATCATGTTATGAATAAACATAACAGTTTAAATAATGTACCAGTAAGGCCTTTTCGCGGACCACCCTGAGAATTTCGGGGCTGAAGCCCCTTTAGCCCCCTGGCTACATGCCTGCAGAGATGCTTTCCTAAAATCTATTTCAGATGACACAGTTATTGAGCTTTGATGGCACGTGAATTACAGGAGTCATTGGTAATCAAAGTGGAATCAAACTGCATTGATTCTGCAGTGTAGATGCACTCTTTGATCCCAATCGATCCTTTGGTATCAGGCAGGGATGCCTTCCTAAAATCTATTTCGCACAATACAGTTATTGAGCTTTGGTAGCACATGAACTACAGGAGTCTTTGGTAATCAAAGTGGAATCAAACTGTACTGCTTCTACAGTGTAGACGCACCCTTTGATGCCAAACAACCCCTTGGTATCAGGCAGAGATGCCTTCCTAAGATGTATTAATTCATTGACACATTTATTTATTTATTTATTTATTTTTACGACATTTATACGCCGCTCTTCTCACTCCGAAGAGGACTCACCAGGTCTCTTCCAACTCTAGGATTCTATGATGTTATGATTCTAATATAATAATAATAATAATAATAATAATAATTCTAAAATGTAGATCAGTGGTTCCCAAACTTTTTGGCCTACCGCCCCCTTTCCAGAAAAAAATTTCCTCACCGCCCCCCTACAAATTAATTTTTAAAAAAATATAATAGCAATTAAACAGAAAGATATTTGTATTAATGCCATGGTTCTCAGCCTTTCTAATGCCGTGACCCCTAAATAAGGTTCCTCATGTTGTGGTGACCCCCATCCAACCATATTTTCATTGCTACTTCATCAATAATTTTGCTACTCTTATAAATTCTAATGCAAATATCTAATACGCAGGATGTATTTTCATTGTTACAAATTGAACATAATTAAAACATAGGGATTAATCACAAAAACAATATGTTTGGGGGAGTACGGACAACGGATGATGGGATTTGCAGTACCTTCGACCAATTCAGCCCTGACTTCCACAGCCAAGACCCCATGAATGACAGACTTGGACCAAACTTGGCACACACAACCCACATGACCCACAGAAAATACTGGAGGGGTTTGGAAGGAATCCACCGTGATTTAGGGAAGATGTAGTTCACCTACATTTGGAGAGCACTCTGAACCCAAACAACCCTGGATCTGGACCAAATTTGGCACAAATACTCAATATGCCCAAAGTTGAACACAGGTGGGGTTGGTGGGATTGATTTTGTCATTTGGGAGTTGTAGCTGCTGGGATTTATAGTTCACCTATAGTCAAAGAGCATTTTGAACTCCCAACAGCAATGGCATTGAACTAAACTTGAGCAATAGAGAACACTGGACCTTGGAAATTGGGGGCTGCTTGCATTTTCCTTCGTGCCACGGCCATCTCCCAGGAGGCGCCTGCAAACGCCACAGCGACTGAGGGGGCGTTTGCAGACGCGGAGGCTTTCCTTCTCCGCTGGACCAACTGGCAGGCACACACTCGCAAGCGCGCGACTGTCTCAACCTGCCAGTTGGTATCCCTGGGCAGGCATTGCCAGGAAACTGCACCCCCCCCCCTCCTCTCTTCAACTCCACCCACAGTGCAGTCCCGTATCACCCCTTCCTTCCAAGGGACCCGTTAGATTGCGCTGTGGGTGGAGTTGAGGAGAGGAAGGGGGTGCATGCTGTGATTTCCAGGCAGCGCCTGCACAGAGTTTCCAACTGGCAGGCACACACTCGCACGCTTGCGAGTTGGAATCCCGCCACCGCCCCCTTACAGGGCTTCAGTGCCCCCCCAAATTCTCCTGAGCCTCCCACTGCCCCCTTGGATCACCTCACAGCCCACTAGGGGGCAGTACTGCCCACTTTGAGAACCACTGATGTAGATGCACTCCTGGATCCATCATCGTCAGCATTAGAGTTGCATTCCAGGAATAGGAAATTGGAAATATGCAGAGATGGGGATGCTCTCAAAGAAATCCAAGGAGAAGAAAGCTTGTGTCTTGGAAGCAGTGCATTTGGATCACCTTCCTCTCCTCAAGGGCCTGGTCTAGGGGATGCTGGGAGCAGTAGTCCAGAAGAGAGTGTGGATATGCTATTGTGTATTTGGTTTGCCAGGAACAGGGCCGTAGCCAGGATTTTGGTTCGGGGGGGCTGAGTTTGGTTCCGGGGGCTGAGACTGGGTGGAAGAGGGTCTACCCTAGCAAACCTTTTGTATTGTTATCCCAATAACCCCATTAGTGTGGGATATAATGAGCATGGGGATCAGATTATGATATGAATAAACATAACAGTTTAAATAATGTACCAGTAAGGCCTTCTCGCGGACCACTCTGAGAATTTCCGGGGCTGAGCCCCTTAGCCCCCCTGGCTACATGCCTGGCCAGGAAGAGTCGTTTTTGCGCATGCGCTGTAGCGTCTTTTTGCTTTTTAAAATTCTAAGTCCCTTCCGCTGTGTTCTTCAGTGTTTTTATGAGTGATGGTCACTCATTGGTCTGATAGGTGTGTTGTGTCCAGATTTGGTGTCAATTCGTTCATTGGTTTTTGAGTTATGTTAATCCCACAAACGAACATTACATTTTTTTATATATATATATAGCTTCTCACCTTGACGCAATAGCCTTTGGTGACGAGGAAATTGGCGCTGTTGATGCAGCGGTGCAGCTGTCCCTTGTCGCCCACCTGATGCAACCTGCAGCCAAACAAGAGACAAGACCAGCCTGTCATTTTCCTCCCACCCTGGGCATTATTCAAGATGTATATATACACTCCACTTGCTTCACTACCTCTATGCAGATACCCTCACTGATTGACTTTGCAAACCTCATGGCTACTCAATGCTATTCAAGCTTGCTAATTACAACATTCACATTTGCTTCAAACAGTCAAGGGTTCTTTCTCTCACCCTGGACATTATTCTACATAGGATGCCTCCTGGCAACAACAGCCAGGCTACATCTATGCAAAAAAAAACCCTTCACTTATTGACTTTGCAGCGTCATGGCTACTCAATGCGAATCAAGCTTGGTAGTGGTGCATTCACACACTTGCTTTAGGGACAGACAAGGGTTCTTTCTCCCACCCTGGACATCATTCCACACTCCACTTGCTTGAGTCGCATGAGATCCTATGATGATGCCATTAGCCACAGATGTGAAATGTCAGGAGAGAATGCTGTTCGAACAAGGCCATACAGCCTAGAAAACTCACTGCAATCCAGTGATTCTGGGCACGAAAGTGTTCGGCAACACATTTCTCATATTGTTCACATTGCTCTGTACCTGTACAATCCAGCCGCAGCATCCGAAGCCATCTCTGTGCGGACGTCCCAGGATAGGCCCGGCTCCTTCTTCAAGACTTCCCTCAAGGAGCCCTTCTCACAATACTCCATGACTATCGAGTATTCAGGGATGGGGCCTAGATACAGCAAGGAAAACCAAGGTTAGGGATAGTTTGCAAGATCCTCGGACTGGATGAGGGCTGGCAAATTGAAACTTAATCTAGACAAGACAGAGGTCCTCCTGGTCAGTTGAAAGGCCGAACAGGGCTTAGGGTTACAGCCTGTGTTGGACGGGGTTACACTCCCCCTGAAGGCGCAGGTTTGCAGCCTGGGAGAGATCCTGGACTCATCGCTGAGCCTGGAAGCCCAGGTCTCGGCAGTGGCCGGGGGAGCTTTTGCACAGTTAAGACTCGTGCGCCAGCTGCGCCCGTACCTTGGGAAGTCTGATCTGGCTACGGTTTTCCACGCTCTGGTCACATCCCGAATAGATTACTGCAACGCACTCTACGTGGGGCTGCCTTTGATGACAGTTCGGAAATTGCAATTAGTCCAACGGGCGGCAGCCAGATTACTAACTGGAACTACATACAGGGAGCATACCACCCCGCTGTTGTGTCAGCTCTACTGGCTGCCTGTCCACTTCCGAGCTCAATTCAAAGTGCTGATTTTGACCTTTAAAGCTCTGTACGGTTCTGGCCCAGCTTATTTGTCTGAACGCATCAGCCTCTATGTCCCACCTCATAATTTAAGATCATCCGAGGAGGCCCTGCTCTCGCTCCCGCCTACTTCTCAAACGCGGTTGGTGGGGATGAGAGAGAGGGCCTTCTCGGTGGTGGCTCCCCATCTGTGGAACACACTCCCAATTGATATATGATCAACCCCATCCCTCCTGGCATTCAGGAAAGCAGTGAAATCCTGGCTATGGGACCAGGCGTTTGCACATTAGCACGATACAGCACTTTAGATTGGACTGAAATGGCAAACTGGTGGACATGGCCCAATGCATCTATTATGGACGGAATACTGTTTTTAACTTATGTGAGTGTATATGATGTATTTTAATGCTAATTGTATTTTAATGTATTTTGATTCTGACTGTTTTTGGTTTTCTACTATATGTATACTGTGTTTTTGGCATCGAATTGTTGCCGTTGTTAGGCTGCTCTGAGTCCCACCTCGGGGGTTGAGAAGAAGCGGGGTAGAAATGGTGGAAATAAATAAATAAATAAATCCTCAGCAAACTATAATTCCTCATAGCACAACTTACTTTCCTGGGTTATGAATGGCATTCCCTAATTTGATCTATCATAAAAACATGGGGAAAGTTTTTGGAGGAGGGACGCTCTGCTATCGCACCTTTTCCGACTGTTTTCCAATGACTATCTCGTCATTGAGTCGCAACCAATTCAACCTAGTTTGTGGCAGCCACAAAAACAAAGTTTCTGGAGTCAAACACATAAATACATTCACAGTTAAATAGAAATAACACTTTCAAATTTTGTTACATAGTGTAGCGTTTGGTGAAGTTGCAATTGTGTGCCTCCCAAGTCATTCAAGTTTTTCTTGGGTGGCCTTCAAGTTGCTTTGGGTCTCAATTAAGAGAGAGAAAAGCAAGGGGACAGGTCTTGTCCTGGATGGGAACCTGGCTAAACTGTAGGAAACAAAGGGTGGTAATAAACGGACATTTCTCCGGGTGGAAAGAGGTGAGAAGTGGCGTACCCCAAGGTTCAGTTTTGGGTCCGTTACTTTTTAATTTATTCATTAATGATCTGGATGTAGGAGTGAATTCTGAGGTAGCAAAGTTTGCAGACGACACTAAATTGTTCAGGGTAGTTAAAAATGAAACTGACTGTAAAGAGCTCCAGAAAGATCTCTCGAAATTGAGTGAATGGGCAACAAAGTGGCAAATGCATTTTAACCTAAACAAGTGTAAAGTCATGCACATCGGGGCAAAGAACCCCAAATACACTTATCAACTGATGGGGTCAAAGCTTTCTGAGACAAACCAGGAAAGGGATCTTGGGGTTTTGGTGGACAGCTCAATGAAGATGTCAACCCAGTGCGCAGCAGCAGCGAAAAAAGCAAATTCTATGCTAGGCATGATCAGGAAGGGAATCGAAAATAGGTCAGCAAATGTTGTATTACCTCTCTACAAATCTATGGTAAGGCCACATTTGGAGTACTGTGTACAATTCTGGTCTCCGCACCTTAAGAAGGATATAACGGAACTGGAAAAGGTACAGAAAAGGGCAACAAGAATGATCCAAGGGATGGAGCGGCTCCCTTATGAAACCAGGTTGCAACGCCTTGGTCTTTTCAGCCTTGAAAGACGGCGTTTAAGAGGTGACTTGATCGAAGTGTATAAAATCATGCATGGGATAGAAAAAGGTGAATAAAGAAAAATATTTTCTTTGTCACAAAACACTAGGACTAGGGGCACTCCTGAAGCTCCAAGGTAGGAAAGTTAGGACTAATAAAGGGAAATATTTCTTCACCCAGAGGGTCATTGGGTTATGGAACTCACTTCCAGAGGAGGTTGTGACAGCTGTCAGCCTGGACAGCTTCAAGACAGGATTAGACAGATTCATGGATACCAAGTGTATCGGTAGTTACTGAAAGGGACATTCAAGTGCCACCTCGGAGTTGGTTGAGGTAGGCAGGATTTCCTGGGTACTGGTTGTGTGGGGTCTGGAGCAGGTCAGGGTTTGCCCTCCTTTCTGCTAGAGATCCCTGTGTACAACTACTGGGCCACTGTGTGATACAGAATGCTGGACTAGATGGGCTGACGCCCGATTCAGCATGGCTCTTCTTATGTTCTTATGTTCAATGGTAACAACAACAACAACAACAATGTGATTATCATCACCATCATCATCTCTAAACTATGGTGACCATAAGGTGGCCATTAACAACAACAACAACAACATAAATGTATAATGTGATTGTATTAGTTATATTAGTTTTAGTATTTCTAACTAATGTTAACCCAAAAAATATTAGTGTATTATTATTATTATTATTTGAAACACAACAAGGTGAGTCCACAGCAGACACTCTGCTGGCTGTTGTATTGGATCACACGTCGGACACTTCCCAAGTGTATTATTATTATTATTATTGACTTATGGTGGCCATTAATAATAATAATACACTTTATTTATATGCCACTCTTCTCACCCCGAAGGGGGCTCAGAGCGGATTACAGGTACACATACTGTACTTAGCAGACAATCCCTGCCGTTTCCACATACACACATATAGACGAACAGAGGCAAACTCTGGCCACCAGGGGGAGCTGGCGCACTCCTCACCTCTCAGCGTCCCTTGTTGTTCCTTCCGCATTCCTCAGCGTTCCTGGAGTTCTTTAATGGCCTCATAATTCAGTCAAAATTTGCTTCCCCACTTAATGTGGTACCTTTATCTCCTACTTGACAGATGCAACTGTCTTTCGGACTGCAAAGGTCGACAGCAGGCTACACTTAAAGGTCGAGCGCCCACCTCAACCTGGGCAGGCCTCGAACTCATGACCTACCGATCAGAGAGATCTTATGCAGCTGACACTTAGCCAGCTGCGCCACATTCCCAGTGCAACAGCACAACAACAATAAGGTGGTTATTATTAGTATTCATTTTAGTGTTTCTGACTTACGGCAACCCTAAGGTGGTGGTGTTGTTGTTCTTACTGTTGTTGTTATCTCTGACTTATGGCGAGATGAAAGTTGTTGTTGCTCTTCCTGTTGTTGTTGTTATTTCTGACTTATGGTGACCCTAAGGTGGTTATAATTCTGATTTCTGACATATGGCAACCTTAAGGTGTTGTTGTTTTTGTTGTTGCTCATGCTATTTATGGTGACCTTGAGGTATTGTTGTTGTTGTTTCTGATTTGCAGTGACCCTACGGTGTTGTTGTTGTTTTATTTCAGATTTATGGTGACCCTAAGGTATTGCTGTTGATGTTGTTATTATTATGGTTACTTCTAATTTATGACAACCCTAACATTATTGTTGCTGCTGCTGTTTTTGTTGTTGTTATTACTGTTATTTCCGACCTATTGCATTGCCTTCTGCTAAGGCTGAATAGGTTTTTCCTAGCAAAGCAGGAATTTAAGCTACAGAATGAATGCAGCATGACCCCATTTGAACTCTGGCTCAAGGTGATGCCATCCCAGGAGACGTAGTTTTGCAAGATTCTCAGCAAACTACCGTGTTTCCCCGAAAGTATGACACCCCCGATTGTAAGACGTATCGGGGGTGTCAGGGGGGTCGGCTAATGTAAGCCGTACCCCGAATGTAAGCCATACCTCGTCGCCACGCCCACGCCGCCGCCGCCGCAACCGGCCCATCGGCTGCGGCACACCTCCGCGGCGCACCTTTCTGCCAGGACTCCAAGGAAGGGAGGGGAAGAGCCAGAGGCGTGGCAAAGCGGCGCTGCGTCAGAGTGACGCGTCGCCGCTTGCCACGCCCCTGGCTCTCTTCCCCCCCCTTCCTTGTCCAAGGAAGGAAGGAGGAAGAGAGCCAGGGGCATGGCAAAGCGGCGCTGCATCAGAGTGACGCGTCGCCGCTTTGCCACGCCCCTGGCTCTCTTCCTCCTCCCTTCCTTCTTCGTCCAGAAAGCTGCGCCGTGGAGGTGTGCCGCGGCGGTGTGACGGCGGCGGCGGCAGCGTGACGACGGGGTACGTCTTACTTTATATAAGACGTTTATATAAGACGTACCCCAAAAGTAAGATGTAGGGGGACTTTTCAGGGGGAAAAGAAAGTAAGACGCTGTCTTACTTTCGGGGAAACACGGTATAACTCCTAGGATTGCATAAGCATCGATCCGGGGCAATTAAAGTGGGGTCAAAGTGCATTAAACTTACAGTGTAGACATACCGCTGAGAGCCTTACCTGCCCCATCGATGCAGATGCCATACATGCGAAGTATGTAAGGGGATTCCAGCTTCTTCAAGGTCCTGATCTCTTCCTCAAAGATTTTCCTCACTTTCCTGTAGAAGGCAATAGGAATATATGCGTTGTGGGCTTGCATAATCCCAATTAACTTCAATTTCATTTGAAACAAACATCCCTAATCTCTCGTTACTTCTTTCTAGCATTGTTAAATTGTCTCTTTATAATGACTTTTGCAGCTCTGCTTTAGGCCGCAATCGTTCTGCAAATTGTTTCCCAGAACAAGTTAATTTCTATTATTATTATTATTATTATTGTTTTGTTCATTTTATCCCACCCATTATTATTGTTATTATTTTCATTTATATCTCACTTTTCTCTGTTATTATTATTGTTTGTTTATATGCCATTTTTCTCTATTATTACTATTACTACTGCTATTTTGTTCATTGAAATCCTACTTTATTCTTACTCTTATTCTTACTTCTTTAATTTATATCCTACCTTTCCATATTATTATTAATTTATATCCAATTTTCTCTCTTATTACTACTATTGTCATTATTTTGTTCATTTATATCCCACTTTTTGCTATTATTATTACTATTGTTGTTTATTCAATTCTCACTTTCCTCTATTATTAATATTATTGCCGTCTGAAGGCTCGCACTAAGACTCTAAACCAGGGTGCTCACACTTTTTCAGCATGGGAGCTACTGATTAAAAACCAAGTCCCAAAGATCACCCGCCAGAAATGTAAAACGATAACTATTTTCTTATTTATTTATTTATTTATATTTATTATTCATTTTATGTACCGCCTTCCAGCGGCTCAGTTTACATAAAATGAAGTTATAAAACATCAACATTTCAATTTAATAACAACAATATAAAACAGAGCATAAAAATACATCCAACCACCCCATTTCTCCCACACTGCCATATTACCACACATGTTATCAGCCAGAAAGTAAGAAGAGAGGCTTTTGAACTGCAAAGCCATTTAATACTCAGCAAGGTAAACAAAGGGGCATGCAAAAATACATCCAACCACCCCATTTCTCCCACATTTCCATATTCCCCAACATATATTTCTCAAGGAACAAAGCAAGCAGAGAGGCTTTGGAGCTAAAAGGCCATTTTTAAACATTAAAAATAAACAAAGAGACATGCCACAGAACAATCAAGCACCCACCCCAAAGTAAAAAAAGATCGACCTTTGAGATGCGGTAAGGAAATGACCCCAAAGCGTCCTTCTCCTCCTCCGTCGTTGTCCTATTTCCATGCTGCCAGCATGCATGCCGCCTCCAAGAGCTCACGAGAAGTCAGAGGAGCAGAATGGGCGCTTCTGCACATGCGCAGGCCAGCCATGCATCGCGTTATCCGGCCTGCCCCCTTTGGTCTCCTACGACTCTGAGTGGCTGGAGAAGGACGGAGGGAGGAGGAGGAATCCAAAAGAGGGGGCCCATTCTGCCTCTTGGTCTCTGGACGGAGCTTTTGGAGGCGGCGCGAGCAGGAGCGGGGAGGAGCAACGACGGAGGACTTCTTTGCAGCATGCAGGGGTGCGTGAAGAGGACCAACAGCAAAAAAACCTGGTCAGGGGCTTGAAGATCACCAGGATGAGGCCTGAAGATCACCCTGGTGATCCCGATCACCATTCTGAGTACCCCTGCTCTAAACTATCTAGTCCATGAGCTGCTTTTTACTGATGATGCTGCCCTTGTCGCCCCTTCAGAAGCAGCCCTGCAGCGCCTCACATCCTGCTTTGCAGCAGCTGCAGAGCTGTTTGGGCCAGAAGTCAGCCTGAAGAAAACGGAAGTCCTCTACCAGCCCACACCACAGGAAGAACACCATCATCTCCACGTCAGCATAGGCACATCTGTGCTTAAGTCCGTTCAGCAGTTCACCTCCCTGGGAAGCATCATCTCTTCAGACACCAAGATTGACAAAGAGATAGATCACAGATCAGCAAAGGCATATGATATAAGGACTCCCTGAAACAACATCTCAGGCTCGGGAGACATGGAGATGCACTATCCACAAAGCTGCGGCATCTTTCGAGAAGACACGCTGAATGGGTCTCGAAGAGAAACGACAACGCAGAAAGAACCGCAACTTGGAAACGACATCACCCAAGTAGACTTTCTGCTGTGCTTTCTGCAACCGAACTTGCCTATCTCAGATAGGCCTTTTAGTCATCAACGTGCTTGTAAAAAGCGTGGGATGAGTCCTTCCTAAGAATCTTCGTTCGCGAAGTAATGCCGAGAGATTTCTCTGTTGTTGTTGTTATTATTATAACTATTGTTCTTACTATGTTGAGTTTTATCCCACCATTTCCCCCAAAAGTCGCATTTAAGGCAGTGCAAGGTAAAACACCACGCAAAAGTATATGGGTGTGTGTGTGTGTGTGTGTATATATATATATATATATATATATATATATATATATATTGTTTGCTTACTTCCTGGAGATTTTTATGGCCTCATAAATCAGTTAAATTAGCCTCCTCATAAAGTGGTGCCTAAATTTCCTACTTGACAGATACAACTGTCTTTCGGACTGCAAAGGGCGACAACAAGCTACACAATTTTGGTTGGGAGCTCACTCTGACCCGGGCTGGCTTCGAACTCATGACCTTTCGGTCAGTAGTGATCTTAATGCAGCTGACTTCCCGCCAGCTGTGCCACAGTCCTGGTGCTATACCTTTACCTATAAATATGCACGCACACACATATACTGTACATACATACAGGCATGCAAGGAATAAATTCTTACAAATGGCACTGCACAGCATTAAAAGCCCTATCCTCACCAGTGTGTAAAGGTACTAAACTGCATTCACTCTGCAGTGCGGATGCCCCCGGCCCGGCACTCACTGTGTGTTGCGGATCTGGGGGTTCTTGAAGACCTTAATGGCCACTGGGGATTTGTAGTATTCCCCTTTGAACAGGTGGTACTTCTTGGTTTGCATGATGGGGTCTCCGCGGGTGAGCCGTTCCTTTTCGATCACCCGAATGTCCATGGGAAGGTCAGCTTTTTCCTCTGGAAGCCACAACGAAAGGCATTGGAAACAAAACCAAGCCAAGGAGGAAGAAAAGCCAAGAGACAGGTGTGGGCCAACTTGGGTCCTCCAGGTGTTTTGGACTGCAACTCCCACAATCCCTAACGGCCGGGAGGTAGTTGTCCAAAACACCCAGAGGGCCCAAGTTTGCCTTATGCATATTATAGGAATACCACATGTTCAGAGGCTTAGATGGTGCTTTTCCTGCACAGAATGGAGATGGACTGGATGGCCTCTGGGGCTCCCTTCCAACCCTAGGTGTCTATGGTGCTTTGATATGGATTTTTAGCAGCTGCCATCTGTTGAAAGGAATCGAATGGTGGTTTCCTACATATAATAGGATTAGGTTAGAAGATAATTCCATAATGTGGAGCCTTAGATAGTCTCTTCCTGCCAGGTGGAATTAGGATGAACTGGATGGTCTTTGGGGGTCCCTTCCCACCCTTGAAGTCTATGATTGTACGATGTGTATTTTTAGTAGTGGCCATTTGTTAAGAGGGATCGGATTGTGCCTTCCTGCACAGAATGGGCATGGACTGGATGGCCTTTGGGGGCCTCTTCCAACTCTAGAACTCTATTATTTGTGGTTGGATGCCCATCTGTTGGGAGGGCTTAGATTGTGTCTTACTACACAGAATTGGGATGGACTGGATGGCCTTTGGGGGGGTCTTCCAACTCTAGGAATCTATTATTTGGATCATTAGCAGTGGTTGGATGCCCATCTGTTGGGAGGGCTTAGATTGTGTCTTACTACACCGAATTGGAATGGACTGGATGGCCTTTGGGGGGGTCTTCCAACTCTAGGACTCTATTATTTGGATCATTAGCAGTGGTTGGATGCCCACCTGTTGGGAGGGCTTAGATTGTGTCTTACTACACAGAACTGGGATGGACTTGATGGCCTTTGGGGGTCCCTTCCAACTCTCGGAATCTATGGTTCTTTAATATGGATTTTTAGCAGTGGTTGGATGGCCATCTGCTGGGAGCGATCTAATGGTGCCTTCCTGCATAGAATGGTGATGGACTGGATGGCCTTTGGGGGTCCCTTCCAACCCTAGAAGTGTATGATTAAATGATATGGATTTTTTTAGCAGTGGCCATCTGTTGAGAGAGATCAGATGGTACCTTTGTGCACAGAATGGTGTTGAGCCGGATGGCCTTGGGGGGGGGGGGGGTCCCTTCCAACTCTAGGAGTCTATCCTTTGGATTATTAAGTGTGTTTGGTTGGCCATTTGTTGGGAGGGATGGTACCTTCCTGCACAGAACGGGGATGGGCTGGATGGCTTTTGGGGGTCTCTTCCAACTCTAGGAATCTATAATTCGGATCATTAGCAGTGGTTGGATGGCCATCTGTTGGGAGGGCTTAGATTTGTCTTACTGCACATAATTGGGATGGACTGGATGGCCTTTGGGGGTCCCTCCCAACTCCAGGAGTCTATGATGCTATGATATAGATTTTGAGCAACGCCTTGATAGCCATCTTTCAGAATGGGGATAGAGTGGATGGCCTTTGGGGGTCCCTTCTAACTGTCAATGATTTGGATTTTAAGCAGTGGTTGAATGGCCATTTGTTGGGAGGGATCGAATGGCGCCCTCCTGCTTAGAATTAGGATGGACTGGATGGCCTTTGGGGTTCCTTTCTAATTGTGGGAGTCTATGATTTGGATTTTACTGGTTGGATGGCCATTTGTTGGGAGGGATCTAATGGTGCCTTACTGCAGTGTTTTTCAAACTTTTTTGAGCCGCGGCACATTTTTTACATTAAAAAAATCCTGGGGCACACCATCAACCAAAATGACACAAAATGACACTCTAACACAGTAATACATATAGTTAATATGTTTCTAAATGTATGTATACACTCAGTGTGAAACCTGGGCCTGTTTCGATGAACACAACATAGATATCCTGGCAGGAATGGCAGAAAGACACAAACTTCCCACACAGAACTCCCATAACCAGGAGAAAATACTATAAGAGTTTGGTGGGCATTGACCTTGGGTTTTGGAGTTGTAGTTCACCAATATCCAGAGAGCACTGTGGACTGAAACAATGTTGGATCAGGACCAAACTTGGCATGAATACTCAATATGCCCAAATGTGAGCACAGATGGAGTTTGGGGAAAATAGACCTTGACATTTGGGAGTTACAGTTTCTGGGATTTATAGTTAACACACAATCAAAGAGCATCCTGAACTCTTGCAACAATGGAATTGAACCAAACTTGGCATATTGAGCTCTCATTACCAACAGAAAGTAGTGAAAGGGTTTGCTTGGGAATTGGCCTTGAGTTTGGAAGTTGTAGTGCACCTACACACAGAAAGCACTGTGGGCAGGAGGGGGAAGAAAGGGTATTGGAGGTTCCAATTTTCCCACTGCACACCTGATGATGGCTCATGGCACACTAGTGTGCCACGGCACACTGGTTGGGAAACACTCCCTTACTGCATATAATAGGATTAGACTGGATGGCCTTTGGGGGTTCCTTCCGACCCCCATACACTTTATTTATTTATTTATTATTCAGATTTACTAGACCGCCCTTCCCCAAGGCTCGGGGCGGTTTCCAACATAATAAAATTACACGAGCAACCCAAAAACATCACAAAAGCATTCCTAAAAACAATCCAATATGTCATAAAACATCACGAAAGATCAGTTAAGGCCAATCTTCAATACAGGCGGCATAATTAGGTGGCGAGGCTTGATGTTGAAGTGCCAGTCATTCACCAAACGCCTGCCGAAACAGCCAAGGCTTGCAAGCCCTGCGAAAGGCCATCAGGTCCTGCAGGGCCCGCGTCTCGGCCGGCAGAGAGTTCCACAAGGTCGGGGCAGCCACGGAGGACGCTCTCTGTCAGGTGCTGGCCAACCTGTAAGACATCACACCTGGGACTTCCAGGAGTAGATCATGACCCTCTGAGCGCAGTGATCTCCTGGGTATATATGGGGTAAGCCGCTCCCTCAAGTACACTGGCCCCAAATCATGTAAGGCCTTAAAAGTAAAAACTAACACTTTGAAGGAAATCTGGAATTCAAAAGGTAACCAGTGCAATCAGGCCCGGTTTACCTATAACAGGGCTGTCCAACTGGCGGCCCTGGGGCCGGATCCGGCCCCCCAGCCTGTTGGGCACGGCCCCAGCTATGCCCCCAGCCGCCATTTTTAATTTTTTTAAAAAAATGGCGGCGGGGGAGGGGAGGCGGATCAGGGAGGAGGAAGAGAGCTAGCTCCTCCTCCCTGCACCGCCCCCTCCGTCCCTCTCTCCCGGCCGCCCGATTGCATCGGCGCCGGTGAGAGAGGGACAGGGGGTGGTACAAGAAGGAGGAAGAGGGCTAGCTCCTCCTCCCTGCACCACCCTCTTCTTCCCTCTCTCGCCGGCGCCGATGCCTTGCAAGGGAAGGGAGTCCACCGGCGGCACCCCCCTCCCTTGCAAAGCATCGCAGCAGCGGCTGAAGCCAGCGCCCAGTTTCTGCGGCTGCCGGGATGCTTTGCAAGGAGGGGATCCCGGCGGCACCCCCCTCCCTTGCAAAGCATCGCAGCAGCGGCTGAAGCCAGCGCCGGTTTCTGCGGCTGCCGGGATGCTTTGCAAGGGAGGGGGGTCCCCCGGCGGCGCCTCTCTCCCTTCCAAGGCATCCCGGCAGCAGCTGAAGCGGGCGAAACCGCCAGCTTCATCTGTGGCTAGGATGCCTTGGAAGGGAAAGGGGTGCCGCGTGGCTCCTCCCTCTCTTCCAAAGCTTCTGGCAGCCGGGCGGGGCGGGGCCAGGGGCGGGGCTGGGGCGTGACCAGGGGCGGGGCCAGGGGCGGGCCGGGCGGCCCCCAGGTCATCAGTGACCTGGAATCCGGCCCTTCGCCGGTTAGAAGTTGGACAGCACTGACCTATAAGGCCATCCGAGGCCATGGTCTCGGGCGGCACTCATGGGGGGGGGGGCGGCCGGCCGGGACCCCGCAAAATTTTAATTTTTTAAAAAAAATCGATCTCAGAGGGGGGGGGCGATGCGAGGAGGGGCGAGGCCGACACGAGCGAGGAGGAGGCGGAGGGAAACCACGTCAGACGCCCTAGGGGCGGGACTACCCCCGCCTGTTCGTCGCTCACGCGGGGCTGCTTGCGAGTGGCCCCCGCCCCCGTGAGCGGCTCCGCCCCGCCCCCAGGGGCGGCCATCCAGAGTGTAGCCTAGGGTGCCACAAACTCTTAATCCGGGCCTGAGTGCAGTTCGCGCAGCAGAGGTGTTACGTGAGCTGTTCTAGGAGTTCCCAGCAACAGGCGGGCTGCAGCGTTCTGCACCAGTTTAAGCTTCCGGATCGCCGACAAAGGAAGGCCAATGTAGAGTGCGTTACAGTAATCGAGCCTCGAGATGACCGTGGCTTGGATCACCGTGGCTAGGTCACACCGGGATAGGTAGGGAGCCAGGCGTCTTGCTTGCCGCAGATGGAAAAAGGCTGTCTTGCAGGCACAAGCAATTTGTGTCTCCATAGACAGCTGGGGGTCCAGCCAAACCCCAAGACTCTTAACTAAGGACTGCGGGCATAATGCCACACCGTCAAAAGGTGGCAGCTGGATCTCCACCCCCACCCCCACCCCTCAGGCCCGGATTAGCCTCTTCGGGCGCCCGAGGCCAAGATGCCGCGCGCTGCCCCCCAGGGTGCGGAAAGCCACTCCCCCAGGGCGCAGAAAGCCACGCCCCCAGGGCGCGGAAAGCCACGCCCCCAGGGTGCAGAAAGCCACGCCCCCAGGGCGCGGAAAGCAATGCCCCCAGGGCGCTGCTGCGCATGTGCGGCAGCAGCCCGGCCGTGCGGCTTCTGTCGCCTCCTCCTCCCGCGACCGGAAGGAGGGCCCGACGAGATGAATGGAAGCTGCGCGGCACCGACCCCACGGCTTCCGTCCACCTCGCACCTTCCTTTTGGTCGCGGGAGGAGGAGGTGGGCGGAAGCCGCGCGGCACTGCTCGTGGGGCTTCAGTGTGCCGCCTCCTCCACCTCCCACGACCAAAGGACGGCGCAGGAGGAGGGCGGACTTCTCTTCCTCCTCCTCGCGCCTTCCTTTCAGTCGCGGGAGGAGGAGGAGGAGGCCGAGCCCCACGAGCAGTGCTGCGCGACTTCCGTCCACCGCCTCGTCCTCCTCCCGCGACCGAAAGGAAGGCGCGAGGAGGAGGAAGGGAAGTCCCGCCCTCCTCCTCGCTGCCTGGGCCACCCCCTTGCAAAGGAAGGAGGTGGCCAGGAGGAGGAGGAGGAAGGGAAGCCCGCTGGCGGGCATGCGTCTTCGCATGCATGCATGCCCGCCGGTGGGCGGTGCTTCCCTTCCTCCTCCTCACCGCCTCCTTCCTTTGCAAGGGGGTGGCCCAGGCGAGGGAGGCGCCATTCCCTCCTCCGCCCCTGGCGCTCTCCCCCGCCCTCTCCTGAGGTATGATGACTCTCTCGGGAGAGGGCGGGGGAAAGCGCTGCGAGGGGGCGGGTTTTTTTTTTAAAAATTATGTTTTTGGGGGGTTGAATCCGCTGCCCCCCAAAACCTGCCGCCCGAGGCCATGGCCTAGGCTGGCCTTATGGGTAATCCGGGCCTGCCTCCCCTTGCGCGGCCCAGCCACAAGATTCACCCTCAACTTACTGGCTCGCAGCCATCCAGTAACGGCCTCAAGGCAGAGTTGGAAATTATCCGGTACAGATTCCGCCCCACCATCCATCCTCAGAACGAGCTGGGTGTCATCAGCGTACTGATGACATTCCAGCCCGAGACTCCGTACTAATTGGGCGAGTGGTCGCATGTAGATGTTAAATAACAGCGGGGAGAGAATGGCCCCCTGAGGGACCCCACATTGTAGGGGGGAACCCTCTGAGACCACCTCCCCCCGCTTCACTCGCTGAAGGCGGTTTTGGAGGAAGGAGGACATCCAGTTGAGGCCTGTCCCCCTAACCCCCGCCACTGCCAGTTTGGCCCTCCAGGTGTTTTGGACTTCAACTCCTTCACAATCCTTTTGGGGCGGAGCCGGGGGTTGCTGGCTGTGAGAGTTGAAGTCCAAAACATCTGGACGGCCCAAGTTGGCTCATGCTTGTTATATGACAGGGCTGTCCAACTGGCGGCCCAGGGCCCGTATGTGGCCCCCCAGCCCCTTCCCTACGGCCCCCTAAGCTTTTTAATAAAAAATAAAAATTGAAAAATAAGATAAATAAATAAAAAGTACCTACTTCCGGGTTCGGAGCAAGTATCACGAGAATACGCAATCCACACAGGATTTCGCTGTCAACGCGAGATCACGGCGCCGTTGACAGCGAAATCCCGTGTGGGTTGCGTATTCTCGCGATACTCTTCGGCTACTCTACTACTGGATCGCTGAGGCCCACAGACGCGATTAGGACCTTCTTCGACTCAGTCGGTCGTCGCCTCTCTCGTCGTCCGGGTACTCCTGGATCCTGCGCGTTTGGAAAAGGTAGGCCGAAGCAGGGGGCTCCTCAGGGGGCTCCTCATTCCCTCCCCCCATCTCCCCTCATGTAGTAAATATAAAATTAAATATATTTAAAGATGAAATAAGGGGAGATGGGATACATTAAAATAAGGGGGAGGGGAGGATGGAATTAAATATATTTAATATTAACTTAAAATAGGGAGAGGGGAGGATGGAATTAAATATATTTAATATTAAATAAAAATAGGGAGAGGGGAGGATGGAATTAAATATATTCAATATTAAATTAAAATAGGGAGAGGGGAGGATGGAATTAAATATATTTAATATTAAATTAAAATAGGGAGAGGGGAGGATGGAATTAAATATATTCAATATTAATTTAAAATAGGGAGAGGGGAGGATGGAATTAAATATATTTAATATTAAATAAAAATAAGGGGAGAGGGGAGGATGGAATTAAATATATTTAATATTAAATAAAAATAAGGGAGAGGGGAGGATGGAATTAAATATATTTAATATTAAATAAAAATAAGGGGAGATGGGAGGATGGAATTAAATATATTTAATATTAAATAAAAATAAGGGGAAAATATATTTAATATTAAATAAAAAATAAGGGGAGAAGGGAGGATGGAATTAAATATATTTAATATTAAATAAAAATAAGGGGGGGAGGATGGAATTAAATATATTTAATATTAAATAAAAATAAGGGGAGGGGAGGATGGAATTAAATATATTTAATATTAAATAAAAATAAGGGGAGAGGGAGGATGGAATTAAATATATTTAATATTAAATAAAAATAAGGGGGGAGGGGAGGATGGAATTAAATATATTTAATATTAAATTAAAATAAGGGGGAGGGGAGGATGGAATTAAATATATTTAATATTAAATTAAAATAAGGGGAGAGGGGAGGATGGAATTAAATATATTTAATATTAAATTAAAATAAGGGGGAGGGGAGGATGGAATTAAATATATTTAATATCAAATTAAAATAAGGGGAGAGGGCGCTGGGGGAGAGGGCGGAGCTGGGGCGGGGGCGGAGCCGGGGGCGGGGACAGACCCTATGGCCCCCCACGTCATCAGTGACCGGAATTCAGGCCCCTGGGCCGGTAGAAGTTGGACAGCCCTGTTCTATGATATGGATCTTGAGCAGCGCCTGGATGGCCACCTTCCAGAATGGGGCTGGACTGGATGGCCTTTAGGGGCCCCGTGAACATACCTGTGAGCATCTCCTTGAGGGTGACCTTGTCTTCGGCGAGGTCCTGGTTGCCCTCCTTGCAGACCCGGCTCTTCTGGAAGGCGTCCCGGACCTTCTCCTCAACCTGCATCTGCAGCATCAGCCCTTCTCCCAGGTCCCCCAGGCGTTGATTGATCTCCGCCAACTTCTCCAAGGTGCCTCCAGCCTTGAGGAACCTCTCCAGCTTCTTCTGGGCATTGCACTTCTCCAAGAAGACCTGGGCTTCCTGCAGGAGGGGCAGCATCTTCTCCAGCATCCACCGCAGGTCCTCGGAGAGCTGGGCCTCTGTCCGGAGGGATCGGATGGGCCGCTCGAGCACCTCCAGGCGCCCCACCAGGCGCTCCTTCTGCCGCTTGCAGCAACGCATCTCCTGGGCCTGGCCGTAGATGGCCTTAGCCGCGGTCAGGATGGCCTCCACCACCTCCATCCCTTGGGTTCTTTATAGAAATGATGATGCACACTGGTCATTATAATGCAATTGGGAAAAGGCAAGGTGAACTGGAAACGCCTAGGTATGGATTGAGCCCAAAAGGGGCAGGGCAGTATGCATACAAATAATAATAATAATGATAACACTAATAACCACCACCACCACCTGAGGTTCACCAGAAGTCAGAAATAAAAATGATAGTAATAATAATAGTTCATCATCATCATCATCACAACCACATTAATCGCTATAAGTCAATAATAATAATAATAATAATAATAATGTCTTAAGGTCACCATGATGATGATGATGATGACGGTGATGATATTACCACTACCACCTTAGGGTGACCATAAGTCAGGAACAACAACAACAACAACATAGCCAGATCCACCTTAGGGTGACCGTACATCAGGAATAATAATAATAATAATAATACCACCTTAAGGTTACCATAAGTCAGAAATGATGATGACAATGATGACATTACCACCACCACCATAGGGTGATCATAAGTCAAGAATAACAACAACAACAACAACAACAACAACAACATAGCCAGAACCACCTTAGAGTAGCCGTACGTCAGGAATAATAATAATACCACCTTAAGGTTACCATAAGTCAGAAATGATGATGACAATGATGACATTACCACCACCACCATAGGGTGATCATAAGTCAAGAATAACAACAACAACAACAACAACAACATAGCCAGAACCACCTTAGAGTGGCCGTATGTCAGGAATAATAATAATACCACCTTAAGGTTACCATAAGTCAGAAATGATGATGACAATGATGACATTACCACCACCACCTTAGGGTGACCATAAGTCAAGAATAACAACAACAACAACAACATGGCCAGAACCACCTTAGTGTTAACATAATCAGAAATAATAACAACAACAACATAGCCAGAACCACCTTAGGGTCACTATAATCAGTAGTAGTAGTAGTAGTAGTAGTAGTAGTACAGACAGAACCACCTTAGGGTCACCATATTTAGAAATAATAATAATAGTAATAATAATTATAATAATTATAACAACAATGTAACCAGAACAACCTTAGGGTAACCATAAACCAGAAATACTACTACTGCTGCTACTACTAAATATACACCGGACCGACTATGTGACTAATGTTGCTGTGTTTGAGCAAGCAGGGATCACCAGCATTGAGGCCATGCTATTGAGAACACAGCTGCGCTGGGCAGGGCACGTCTCTGGGATGGAGGACCACCGCCTCCCAAAGATACAAATCTATGGTGAACTCGCCACGGGTCAGCGCAAGAGAGGCGCCCCCAAAAAGAGATATATGGACTCCCTGAAACAGCATCTCAGGCTCGGCCAGATTGATCACCAACGATGGTCCACCCTGGCCTCACATCGGGAGGCATGGAGACGCACTATCCACAATGCTGCGGCCTCTTTTGAGAAGACATGTCAAATGGGTCTCGAAGAGAAACGACAACGCAGAAAGAGCCGCAACTTGGAAACAACATCACCCAAGGAGACTGTCTGCTGTGCTTTCTGCAACTGAACTTGCCTATCTCAGATTGGCCTTTTTAGTCACCAACGTGCTTGTAAAAAGCATGGGATGAATCCTTCCTGAATCTTCGTTTGTGAAGTAATGCCGAGAGAGACTAGTAGTAGTAGTAGTAGTAATATAGACAGAACCACTTTAGGGTCACCATAATTAGAAATAATAATTATAGTAATAATTATTATAATAATTATAACAACAATATAGCCAAAACAACCTTAGGGTAACCATAAACCAGAAATACTACTACTACTACTAATAATAGCAATAGTAATATAGCCAGAATTTCCTTAGGGTCACCGTAATCAGAAATAACAATACCAATCACAACCACCGGAGGGTCACCATAAGTCCGGAATAATGACAACAATAACAACAACAACAAAACCACAACCACCTTATGATCACCATAAGTCGGAAATCATGATAATGGTGGTGGTGGTTGTATTTAAAAATAGGTATACAGTGTTCCCTCGCAACTTCGCAGTTCACTTATTGCGGGCTCTCTGTTTCGTGGATTTTAATTTAAAATATATATTGCGGTATTTTTGCTGTTTTGTGGGGTTTCGCTGCTACTGCTGCTCTCCCTCCTGAGTCCTCCCCCCTCCCTCCAGCCTTGAAGGGCCTTTCCTTCATTTCCTTCACTTTATTTTAAGTTTATAAAGACTTAAAATAGTGTAGAACTACTAAAATAATGTATAAATATTAAAATAAATAGAGCGCCCCTACATTGCGTTTTTTTTACTTATTGCGGGAGGTCCTGGAACCTCTCACCCCAGCCATAAGTGAGAGGGAACACTGTCTATAGTTACATTGCTGTAACTATATAACCCCAAAGAGCTCACTGGCCTCAATGTTTCAGGTTCAGTTCTGGGGGAGATTTCCTATAGTAAAAGAGTGCCATCTACACTGTAGAATTCATGCAGTTTGAGACTACTTTTCACTGTTTTGAATGGTATGGGATTCTGGAAGCTGCTGTGGAAGTGATTAACTGTCTAAACTTACAGCTGCCAGAATTCCATAGCTTGGAGCCATAGCTTGGTATCAAACTGTGCTAATTCCAGAGTGCAGACGCAGCCCTAGTGGGTGCCAAGTTAAAGGGACAGAGGCATGTTTTTGCAAGTGTGGCTTTTTCTATTCTTGGAGACCCCAGCTTACCTTTTCTCCTTCCGAAAAGGCCTTTCCGCCTTTCTCCAAGCCTTGCAGGAAATGCCTCGGCTTCCTTTCCTGCAAAGTTCCTGCCCAAGAACGGATGGCGCAACTTCAGAAGTCCCCATAAACTTTTTTCTGATAGCAAACCAAGCTTTGACTTTCTTTTTCCAAAGCACGACTTCCCTGCAAACAAAGAGGCCTCAAGTGATGCAACCTTTCCATATTTGGAAAAATGCATCAAAAAAGCTTTTATGAGAGAACAGCCAAAGAACAATCCGTCTCCTGCAGCGTCACGCGGGAGTATATATATATATATATATATATATATATATATATATATATATGCATTGTAATGTCATAATACTAATTATATATATATACACACACACACACACACAACACACACACACTAGCTGTACCCGGCACGCATTGCTGTGCCCTATTTAGGAGATGCGAGAAAATCTGAGTATGTAAGGGTTGGAATTGATGTTAGTTATGGTCTTGGTGGGGTCATGGCTGTGTCGTTGTGGATTGTTCTGGTGGGTGGGCAGGGGCGGTCCTACAAGATAGGCCAAGTAGGCGGCCGCCTAGGGCGCCATCTGGGAAGGGGGCGCCATCCTGGCCGCATGGGGCGCCATCCTGGCCCTGCCGATGTTCCTCAGACATTTACATTTACATTGGGATCCTAATTTTGGGCTTATGGTAGAGTCCTATGAATTATGAGTCGGGTGATAGGTAATATATTCTGATTTTGATGCATTTACATTGCATTTCTTGTTGATTATTAGACAGTTCTGCTTAATATCGTCATACAATATAATACAAATACAATATAACAATAGAATAATGATATATTTTATATTACATGTAATATTACAAACAATATTGCAGTATAGTGGTATTGTACAAAATAGTAATATATAATATTTTATTTTACTTTATTTTGGGTTATTTGAGTTTTATAGGAGTAATGAAAATATTTAGTAGAAGATAATTTTATTTAAATAAATAATTTTATTATTTTATAATAATAATATAATAGAATGTTACATTATATTATAATGTCAATATATTATAATATAATTATATTGTAATGTAGTATAATATAATTATGATATAATATAGTATGAGTATGGTATAATATATTGTATATACATTGATACAATATAATACTACTAATGGTATTGTGATATTATAATTGTATATTTGTTTTACATGGGGAGGGCAAATAATGTTTGGGGGCGGCAAAATAATGCTTTTTGGGGGGGGCACCAAAATAATGTTTGCCTACCATTTCAAATTACCTTAGACCGCCCCTGTGGGTGGGATGTTGAAGTCCTGGGGAGTTGTCGGTGTGTGGTGTTCCTGGCGTTCTGCAGAGCTTGTGGATATACAATGTTTTGTGTCTTTCCGTCTGCTGTGTTGATGTAGACCAGGGGTGCTCACACTTTTTCAGCATGGGAGCTACTGATTAAAAAACCAAGTCCCAAAGATCACCTGCCCAGAAATGTAAAACGTATAACTATTTTCTTATTTATTTATTTATTTATTTATATTTATTATTCATTTTTATGTGCCGCTCCTTCCAGCAGGCTCGGGGCAGTTTACATAAAATGAAGTTATAAAACATCAACATTTCAATTTAATAACAACAATATAAAACAGAGCATAAAAATACATCCAACCACCCCATTTCTCCCACACTGCCATATTACCACACATATTATCAGCCAGAAAGTAAGAAGAGAGGCTTTTGAACTGCAAGGCCATTTAATACTCAGCAAGGTAAACAAAGGGGCATGCAAAAATACATCCAACCACCCCATTGTTCCCACATTTTCATATTCCCCAACATATATTTCTCAAGGAACAAAGCAAGCAGAGAGGCTTTGGAGCTAAAAGGCCATTTTTAAACATTAAAAATAAACAAAGAGACATGCCACAGAACAATCACGCACCCACCCCAAAGTAAAAAGACTGACCTTTGAGATGCGGTAAGGAAATGACCCCAAAGCGTCCTTCTTCTCCTCCTCCGTCGTTGCTCCTATTTCCACGCCGCCGGCATGCGTGCCGCCTCCAAGAGCTCACGAGAAGTCCGAGAGGCAGAATGGGCGCTTCTGCGCATGCGCGCGGGGCCAGCCATGTATCACGTCATCCAGGCCCGCCCCCTTTGGTCTCCTATGACTCTGAGTGGCTGGAGAAGGACGGAGGGAGGAGGAGAAATCCAAAAGAGAGGGGCCCATTCTGCCTCTTGGATTCTGGAGCTTTTGGAGGTGGCGCGCGAGCAGGAGCGGAGGAGCAACGACGGAGGACTTCTTTGCAGTGTGCAGAGGACCAACAGCAAAAAACCTGGTCAGGGGCCTGATGATCACCAGGATGAGGCCTGAAGATCACCCTGGTGATCGAGATCACCATACTGAGCACCCCTGATGCAGAGGTTCTGTGGTTTCCCAACTCTGGAGCACGCTACGTAGAGTTGTCCGTGGGAGAAGCATTCTGTGTCAAGGTCTATGCCACAGATTTGTAGTGTTTGTCCTTGAGCCTTGTTTATGGTGATGGCAAAAGCTAGTGTAGTGCAGTGTCTTTCTGTTCTGGCGTTTGTTCTGCCCTTTTTTGTGTGATGTATGTAGCGTTGCGAGTGTGTCGTCCGATGCTGTTCTTTTTAGGAGGCATGGCTTGTCTTTTGGGTCAGCTTATGCCTGTGTGGAAGGAAGGAATGGCATACAAATAGGTTGAGCAGTAGATGCAAGGTTGTGTTAAGTGCGTATTGTGTAGTGTGTGTAGGTATTACTTTTTTGGTGAGTTAGTGGGTGTGTGGTGGCATTGTGGGTGGTAGTATGTTGTGGAATGCCTGTGTGGGTGGGGTGTTTTGGGTGTTTGGGAGTATCAGTGCAGTGTTGTGTTGTGTTGTGGTTGGAGTATAGGTGGAGTTGGTTTTTGTTTGTGGTGGTGGTAGGTGTTGTGTGTGCGGGGTCCCGTAAGGTTGGGGGGATGGGTTGTGATAGGAAGTTGTGTTGTGTTGTGTGTGTAGGAATTGCTGGAGTATTGTGCCTGGGACGTGTGTGTATTTGGAGGTGTGTGTGGTGGCGAGTAGTGAGTGCAGTTCTGGGTTTTGTGTTGGGGAAGTTGTCAGGTATTTGTGGGGTGTATTTTGTGTGTGTTGTGGTGACATAGTTTTCTCAGTTTGGCTGTGTGCTGGTTGTGATGTGGAGGGGGTGTTGTTTTTGCCAGTGGTGTTTGTTGTGTATTTTGTTTGGGGTGGGTTTTTGTGTTGCAGGGTTTTTTTGGTGGGTTTTGCAAGTTTGTGTTATTCCGGCGGTATGTGGTTGTCAGTGGTGCCTGTGTCCCTGGTGCCCTATTTGCTTGGCCTTGACAGTTTAACCCACAAACACCAACTGACTAAACTCAAATCACTCAGCATTCTAATCTAGCCTTGGCTGGCTCCGCCCACTGTTACTATGGTAACTCAACCTCCCTACATTTTGTGTGGGCCGATGTTGGCCAATGGGTTTCGCTGGTGGCCGCAGAGCATGCTAGGAAATGTAGGGTTATTTATCGTTGTTTTGGGGGCCTTCTAGGTTTTGGGGGGGAAAGTTTCTTTGCTAAAAACCTTCCTTGCCTGAGGCCTATTTTTGTTGCCAAGTTTGGTTTGTCTGCCTTGGAAGGTTTCTCTGCCTCTGGCAGTCGTTCGATGACGAGTCTTCCTTTATATATATAGATATATATACTGTATATAATATTACAAATGTTTTAATATAATATATTATCTATCTATGTATATAATAAAAGTCAGTGTTTGTGGAATGTTCAGTACCTTTACCAACACTGCAGGCCCTATACATAGAGGGAAAATGAAAGGCCTCAGGCAGTCAGCCACTGTGGCCCACAGCAATGACGGATCTGGACCAAACTTGGCAAACAGGGGCCCAATGGCCCACTTCACAACCTGGTGTGGTTTAGGGCAGGCTGGGCCACGAATGATGGGATTTGCAGTACCTTCACCTCATTCACTTCCCAAACAACACTGTAGCCCCTATACATCACAGACCACGCCCAAAATTGACACCAAGGCTTCCTTAACTTGATTTGCCTGACTAGGCCTCAGCTCATGGGATATTGTTAGGCTTCCTCAACTTGGTTTTCCTGACTAGGCCCCCAACAATGACAGAACAAGACCAAACTTGGCACACAGACCCCCCTCCCCCAAGGTGCACCCTACATCCTGGTGCAGTTTGAGGGAGGATGGACCATGGATGATGGGACTTGCAGTACTTTAATTCACTTCCTTAGAGCACTGTGGCCCACACCAATGACGAACTATGGCACACAATGCCTTCCTCAAATAACCCGGGCACCGCCGGGTCCCCAAGCTAGTAAATTATAAATACTACAACTTATGACATAGTATCTCTCGGCATTACTTCGCGAACGAAGATTCTTAGGAAGGACTCATCCCACGCTTTTTACAAGCGCGTTGATGACTAAAAAGGCCAATCTGAGATAGGCAAGTCCGGTTGCAGAAAGCACAGCAGAAAGTCTCCTTGGGTGACGTTGTTTCCAAATTGCAGTTCTTTCTGCGTTGTTGTTTCTCTTCGAGACTCGTTCGGCATGTCTTCTCAAAAGAGGCCGCAGCATTGTGGATAGTGCGTCTCCATGCCTCCCGATGTGAGGCCAGGGTGGACCATTGTTGTGATCAATCTGGCCGAGCCTGAGATGTTGTTTCAGGAGTCCTTATATCTCTTTTTTGGGGCGCCTCTCTTGTGCTGACCCGTGGTGAGTTCACCATACAGTAGTATCTTTGGGAGGCGGTGGTCCTCCATCCTAGAGACGTGCCCTGCCCAGCGCAGCTGTCTTCTCAATAGAGTGGCCTCAATGCTGGTGATCCCTGCTTGCTCAAGGACGGCAACATTTGTCACATAGTCGGTCCAGTGTATATTTAGGATTGTGCGAAGACTGCGCTGATGAAAGCATTTTTACTATAGGCCACAGCAACGCATGGCAGGGCACAGCTAGTCTATCTATATAAATACACTAACAGTATATTATACTATTAGTATTATGTAATATACTTTGCAACAGCTGCAGAGCTGTTTGGGCTGGAAGTCAGCCTGAAGAAAAGAGAAGTCCTCTACCAGCCCACACCACAGGAAGAACACCATCATCCCCACGTCAGCAGAGGCACATCTGTGCTTAAGTCCGTTCAGCAGTTCACCTACCTAGGAAGCATCATCTCTTCAGACGCCAAGATTGACAAAGAGATAGATCACAGATTAGCAAAGGCATAGAGTGCATTCGGAAGGCTTCACAAAAGGGTCTGGAGCAACAAGAACCAGAGGCAAAGTACCAGAATCAGTGTGTACAGAGCTATCATACTGTCTATTCTCCTTTATGGGTCTGAAACATGGGTCACCTATCGCCAACACCTACGAACGCTTTCATCAGCGCTGTCTTCGCACAATCCTAAATATACACTGGACCGACTATGTGACTAATGTTGCTGTCCTTGAGCAAGCAGGGGTCACCAGCATTGAGGCCATGCTATTGAGAACACAGCTGCGCTGGGCAGGGCACAAGGTCTCTAGGATGGAGGACCACCGCCTCCCAAAGATACTACTCTATGGTGAACTCGCCACGAGTCAGCGCAAGAGAGGTGCCCCCAAAAAGAGATACAAGAACTCCCTGAAACAACATCTATTTTTATTATTAAGGATATATATTATTATATATTAAGGATATCTATGTTGTGTTCATCGAAACAGGCCCAGGTTTCTCACTGAGTGTATAAATACATTTAAAGACATATTAACTATCTGTATTACTGTGTTAGAGTGTCATATTGTGTCATTTTGGTTGGTGGAGTGCCCCAGGATTTTGTAAATGTAAAAAATGTGCTGCGGCTCAAAAAAGGTTGAAAAACACTGGGTTAGAGAGTCTACACCTGTGGTTCCCAAAGTGGGCGCTACCACCCCCTGGTGGGCGGTGGGGCGATCTAGGTGGGTGCTGGGGGGCCCAGGAGAATTTGGGGGGGCGCTGAACCTCTGTAAGGTGGGGGCGATGGCATGAGCCAGGTGACAGGCCACCATCCATCTCTGTGTCTCTCTCTCTCTTCTTCGCTCTTCCTGCTCCCTCCTCCTCCTCCTCTCGCCAAGCAAGGGATAATAATAACAATACCTTTGGGTTCCCTTCCAACTGGTTGAGTCTTATAACAACAATAATAATAATGTCTTTCAACATATTTAGTGGAACATGGATTCACTGCGGTAATCAATTTATTAACAAAAAAAGAATCCGATTGCAAAATAGTCAATCTGTCACGACTCCCACAGATGGCAAGACAACACCAAGCTAGTAAAAATATGTACAGTTTATTTTTAACACAACATAGCCTCAATCCGGCGTTCCAAAAACCCACCCCAAAACTGAAAGCAAAATAGATGAGACGTCAGTCTTCAAACGAAACTTGAGCTGTAACTCGGCTTGTAGTCTGTGATGCGAAGACCCGTCCAGAGAAGGAAAGAAGGAGTGTTTCACATCCCAGGAGCTGAGTATGCAAACAAACACATGAAAACCCCGCAACCCACAGCAAACTCCCCTTTCACCCTCTATACAATTGCACCAGACACTCACAGCCACACAGGAAATGTTCAAACAGGACGCAGCAGACACTAAACCTAAAATCACACATTAAAGTCCCAACCCACCAACATGCAACAATGTCAGCTAGAGCTGCCATAACAGCTCCCCCAGAACCCAGCATGAACACAGCCCAAATACTCACAGCTTGCTGGGAATCAAGAACAAGGACACGAACCCACAAGATTACAAGATACAGGAACCAGCAACCCACAGCAACACCTTGGCCGACCGCAGATTCCCAAATCCCCAAGCCTTACTGTTATACCCTTACAAATCAGAGTCATCAGACTCCACACCCAAATCTGCCCTAGTGCCCTCAGCTGCAGCCCTGGGTGTGTTCCTCCAATTGTCCCATCTTTGCTCTGCAGTTAAAGCGCCTCAGTCCAATTCCACATTCCCACTAGGCCAACTATTATCACTGGAAACCAAAAATGAACTTTTGCTGGACTCAGCATTTAACACATTCCTGACATCCTGCACCAGTGCTGAGTCCAGCTCAGTATCACTGTCTTCTGAGGGTAACTCCGTCAAACCCCTCAAAGGTCTCATCACTGGTAGGCTCCCTAAGTATTTGTCGGACCTTCCTCCTATGTTCTGCCTCTTCCAAATGCTCATCACTTGCAGCCCTCTTTCTCCCAGCTGCAGGAGGCCCGCCCAAACCTCCCTCTTCCAAGGACATATCTGACAAACTCTCCTCTTCCCAATTACTACCTGTAGCAACTACAGGCTCAGGTTGCTCAACCACAACACAATCGGGGTGATTTGAGATAAGAGCCGAGGATTACGAGATTGGTGAAAGCATGCCAGGTCCATCCTTCTCATTAAGATGATTTTGAATGTTTTAACTTTTTTTTTTGTATTACCGTACCTTTCTATTCAAAGTTCAAAAAATAGTTTCATAACTATAGGGGGAGGTCATCCGGAGTTTCGGAGTGCGGTGTCATCTGTACGCAGATGATGTCCAGCTCTGTCACTCCTTCCCACCTGCTGCTAAGGAGGCTGCTTAGGTCCTGAACCGGACCTTGGCCGCTGTGTCGGACTGGATGAGGGCGAACACATTGAAATTGAATCCAGACAAGACAGAGGCACTCCTGGTCAGTCGAAAGGCCGAACAGGGCATAGGGTTACAGCCTGTGTTAGACGGGGTTACACTCCCCCTGAAGGCGCAGGTTCGCAGTTTGGGTGTGATCCTGGACTCATCGCTGAGCCTGGAACCCCAGGTTTTGGAGGTGACCAGGGGAGCATTTGCACAGTTCCAAAGCCGAGGAGCCACCCGTACCTTGAGAAGTCTGACTTGGCCACGGTGGTCCATGCACTGGTTACATCCCGTATAGATTACTGCAATGCTCTCTACGTGGGGTTGCCTTTGAAGACTGTTCGGAAGCTGCAACTAGTCCAACGGACAGCAGCCAGGTTGATGACAGGAGCGCCAAACGGAGAGCGTACAACTCCCCTGTTGTGCCAGCTCCACTGGCTGCCAGTTTGCTACCAGGCACAATTCAAAATGCTGGTTTTTTAGCCCTTAAGGGCTTTAAAGCCCTTAACAGTTCTGGTCCAACTTACGGTACATGTCCGAACACATCTCTTCCTATGAACCTTCAAGATGCTTAAGATCATCCGGACAGGCCCTGCTCTCGGTCCTGCCTGCTTTGCAGGCGCGATTGGTGGGGACGAGAGACAGGGCCTTTTCAGTGGTGGCTCCTCGGCTTTGGAATGCCCTTCCTAATGACATCAGATCGGCCCCCTCCCTCCTGACATTTCGCAGGAGGGTTAAGACCTGGCTATTTGACCGGGCATTTGCAGATGTAGTACGATTCTCAAATTGAGATCTAAGGAACGACGACGATGCAATTGGAAGTCGATTTAATTAATGAGAGGCTGATATTGTCTTTTTAACGTTGAATGCTAATTTGTATATGTTGGAGTTGTATTGTATTGATAATTGTTGATATATTTTATTTATTTATTTATTATTGAAGCTTTTATGCCGCCGACTCCCAGGGGCTCGCGGCGGCTCACAAGAGCCAATGCATACAACAAAGGGTTAAAACGTAAACAGATTAAAACAGCAGTAATAGCATTAAAACAACAGCATTAAAACCGTAACAGCAGCAAATGCAGCAGCATGAAGCAGAAGGACGTACGGGCCTACTCACCGAAGGCCTGCTTAAACAGATAGGTTTTGCAGGCCCGTCTAAACGGGAGTAGGTCCCTCAAGGCCCTGGTTTCGGCTGGGAGGCGTTCCATAGCGTGGGGGCTATAACAGAGAACGCTCCGGCGGGTAGATGTCAGATACGCCCGACTTTATTGATGGTACTTCCAAAAGGTTGGCATCCTCAGACCGTAGTGATCTCGACGGGCAATATGGAGTGAGACGGTCCCTCAGATACGCTGGCCCCAGGCCGTATAAGGCCTTAAAGGTAAGGACCAACACTTTGAAGGCGATCCGGTGCTCGATAGGCAGCCAGTGCAGGTCCTGCAAGATTGGTGTTATACGGCAGCCTGCTGGAGCCCCAGACAGGAGCCGGGCGGCAGTGTTCTGCACCAGCCTGAGCTTCGGATCGACGACATAGGAAGGCCAACGTAAAAGCGTTACAGTAATCTAGCCTCGAGATGACCGTGGCTTGGATCACCGTGGCTAGGTCGCTCCGGGAGAGGTAGGGGGCCAGCCTCCTTGCCTGGCGGAGGTGGAAAAAAGCAGCCTTGCTGACCGCAGAGACCTGGGCCTCCATGGACAGCTGGGAGTCCAGATGGACACCCAGGCTCTTCACAGACGGCGCTGGGTGCAGCGCCGCCCCGTCCATGTTTGTCTTAAGCAGTTTTTGCTCTTGTACACCGCCTCGAGTCGCCTTCGGGCTGAGAGAGGCGGTCTAGAAGCAAAGTAAATAAAAATAAACAAAAAAAGAAACCGATTGCAAAATAGTCAATCGGGGTGATTTGAGATGACTGCTGAGGAAAATAAGAGCCGAGGATTACGAGATTCTAATTCACAACTTTCTTTATTATATTTTACGAAAAAGGTAGAAATATTAATACATATATCTTTCTGTTTAATTGCTATTAAATTTTTAAAAAAATAATTTCTAGGGGGCGGTGAGTAAAAAAAAATTCTGAAAAGGGGGCGGTAGGCCAAAAAAGTTTGAGAACCACTGGTTCAGATAAATAATTTGATGACTTCAGAAGCGCAGAAACATCCCACGGTCTGGAAAGATAAGGTGAGAGAAGCAGTTCATCTATTTTGGGAAAGTACCAATGTTTTCTATAAACATATTGTAATACGTAGGCGTGATATTCAGAGTTGAGTCCAGCCCACATTGGTGACAGATGTATGGTTTCGTCCAATTATATTTGATGAAGAAGGATGAAGGCTGGATCTCATATTCAGGGCTGGATTAAGGTTATTTAAAGTGGAATTGAGCCAAACTTGGAGACCGGCCGTTGTGAAGAAGATGAAAAATCTTAGTCTGGGCAACATGGAGAAGTAAGTGAGTGAATGAATTAATGGAGGAAGGGAGGGAGGGAGGGAGGAATTATTAATATGTTGTTGTTGTTGTTGATACTGAGGATCAAGGGAGCAAAGCTAGGATAGTTTCACCTGCCCGCACCCTCTGCCTCCTTTTTACAGGGGGGAGATAAAGCAGGGTATGAATATAATAATAATAATAACCTGAAAAGCCTTTATTTGGACAGAACATCAATCCATATATGTGTGTGTGTGTATGTGGCTATATACACACCCACACACATATATGGATTGATGTTCTATCTAAATTATGGCTTTTCAGGTTATTATTATTATGTTGTTGTTGTTGATACTGAGGATCAAGAGAGCAAAGCTAGGATAGTTTCCCCTGCATCGCACCTTCTGCCTCCTTTTTACAGGGGAGAGATAAAGCAGGGTATGAACATAGTAATAATAATAATAATAATAATAATAACCTGAAAAGCCTTAATTTGGACAGAACATCAATCCATATATGTGTGTGTATGTGGCTATATACACCCCCACACATATATGGATTGATGTTCTGTCCAAATTATGGCTTTTCAGGTTATTATTATTATGTTGTTGTTGTTGATACTGATGATCAAGAGAGTAAAGCTAGGATAGTTTCCCCTGCATCGCACCCTCTGCCTTCTTTTTACAGGGGGGAGATAAAGCAGGGTATGAATATAATAATAATAATAATAATAACCTGAAAAGCCTTAATTTAGATAGAACATCAATCCATATGTGTGTGTGTGTGTGTGTGTGGCTATACACACACACACACACACACACATATGGATTGATGTTCTATCTAAATTATGGCTTTTCAGGTTATTATTATGTTGTTGTTGTTGATACTGAGGATCAAGGGAGCAAAGCTAGGATAGTTTCCCCTGCATCGCACCCTCTGCCTTCTTTTTACAGGGGGGAGATAAAGCAGGGTATGAATATAATAATAATAATAATAATAATAACAACCTGAAAAGCCTTAATTTGGACAGAACATCAATCCATATGTTTGTGTGTGTGTGTGTGTGTGGCTATACACACACACACACATATATGGATTGATGTTCTATCCAAATTATGGCTTTTCAGGTTATTATTATGTTGTTGTTGATACTGAGGATCAAGAGAGCAAAGCTAGGATAGTTTCCGCTGCATCGCACCCTCTGCCTCCTTTTTACAGGGGGGAGATAAAGCAGGGTATGAATATAATAATAATAATAATAATAATAATAACCTGAAAAGCCTTAATTTGGACAGAACATCAATCCATATATATGTGTGTGTGTATGTGGCTATATGTCAGCTCTCTATAGCCACTCCTAAATGAAGACACAGAACGCCATCTGGATATCACTAGGAATTTTTACTATAGGATACTAACATGCAAGAAGCCAGGCGTGCCGTTATAAAATGGGGCACTCCTTTATAAACTTCCCCCCACATTCAAATAATCATCATCCGGCGCAAACCCCAAAGCCTGTGAGTTCACTGGGTTCACTGGGCTTCCTTTCCCAGGCGGAAGTCCCCGGTGGACTATCTCTGATGATGTCAGCGGCCTTGAGTTTGGCTGCTGGAATCCAAGCACCACATCTCAGGCCCTGGCATGGCGCCTCCTTCCCCTTCCTGTGGGGCAGTGTTTTTCAACCTTTCTTGAGCCGCAGCACGTTTTTTACATTTACCAAATCCTGGGGCACACCACCAACCAAAATGACACAAAATGACACTCTAACACAGTAATACATATAGTTAATGTGTTTTTAAATGTATTTATACACTTAGTGTGAAACCTGGGCCTGTTTCGATGAACACAACATAGATATCCTGGCAGGAATGGCAGAAAGACACACACGAAGATCTTGCTCAACAGCTGGGAGTTATAGTTCACCCGCAATCAAAGAGCATTCTGAACTCCACCAATGATGGAATGGAATCAAACTTCCCAGACAGAACTCTCATAACCAAGAGAAAATACTATAAGAGTTTGGTGGGCATTGGCCTTGAGTTTTGGAGTTGTAGTTCACCTACACCCAGAGAGCACTCTGGAGGGGAGGGAGGAAGACATGGGGCGAGTCTGTGCAGTAGCGCCCGCACGGGTCACGTCTTCTTCCCCCCTCCCGCAGAAGCGGCAGCGTGAGCAAAGCGAGGCAAAGTGAGCAGAGCGAAGCTGGGAAGAAGGGAGCCCGAATGGAGAAGAAAAAGTGTTTGGCAGGAGGGGGATGGAAGGGGATTGGAGGTTCCAATTTCCCACGGCACACCTGATGATCGCTCACGGCACACTAGTCTGCCACGGCACTCTTGTTGGGAACAGGGCCGGTCTTTCCATTAGGTGGAGTAAGCGGCCGCGTAGGGTGTCACCACCTGGGAGGGGCGCCGCCATGCCGGCCGCGCCACCCCACCGCCGCGCCTCCGCAGCCAGCTCCACCGCCCGCGGTGCGCCGGCTGTGCCTCCGCATGCACTGGCTGGAGGCATGCTCGGGAGCCAGTGCGGCCGCGCCACGCCTCCGCAGCCGGCCGCGTCGCCCGGCTGGATGCACCGCACCGCTGGGCTGGACGCGCCCGTGTCGCCGGGCTGCATGCGCCCGCGCCTGGCTGCACACACACAACCCAGGTGGAGGCGCGCTCGGAAGCCAGTGCGCATGTGCGGACATTCACGCATGCGCGAAAAACGCTGCGCATGCGCGGGCGTGACCAGGAGCCCCGGGGGGGCGCCAAAATAATGTTCGCTTACCCCCCCGGGATAGGTCGTGCCGCCCCTGGTTGGGAAACACTGCTGTGGGGGAAATCAAAACATAAAATGCTATACATCACCATTATTCAATGTGCCTCTATTTTTTTTTAAACAAACTACGGTGGAAAACAGAGTGTAGTTTCCCTAGGTCTTTTGGCAGTTTTAATTGATATGTCACCTCATTAATTTTTTTCTGCAAACGAAGCAGTTCAACGAAACATGAGGAAAGCTTCTTTGAGGATAGCCCCAGGTTCAGGTTCTTTGTACTTAGCCAGACTAAATCTCCCTCTGCTAGCTTCTCCCCCTCCTACCTCCTCTTATCTGCAAACAGCTTGTGTCTCTTGTGTGTGTTTCTCAGCACCTTAACTATTTCTGGCCAAGCGCCGTTTTCCCACATCGGCAACCGAGGAAGGGGGGGCACGTTTTGCCCATACTCTATCTCAAATGTCTCCGGATGAAAAGCCGTACTCATGCCTCCAGCAGAAATAATAATATAGTGCAATATAATACTATATAATATACTAGCTTGGGGACCCGGCGGTGCCCGGGTTATTTGAGGAAGGCCTTGTGTGCCAAGGTTGCTTCCTATTAGATGTGTTTGTGGCTTGCAGTAGTCTCAGGAACTTAGTGAAGGTACTGCGAGTCCCATTGGCCATGGTCCATCCCCCTCCAAACAGCACCAGGATGCAGAGTGGGTCATGGGGGCTCTGTGTGTCACATTTGGTCTTGATCATTCTTTGGATGAGGGTTGCAGCGGTCTCGGAAGGTGAGTGAAGGTATTTCAAGTCCCATCATCTGTGGTCCGTCCTCCTTGAAACAGCACCAGGGTGTAGAGTGCGTCAAGGGGGGCTCTGTGTGCTAATTTTGGTCTGTATTGGTCATTGGGTGAGGGTCGCGTTGTGAAGTGGGCCATTGGGCCCCTGTGGGCCAAGTTTGGTCCTGATCCGTCACTGCTGTGGGCCGCAGTGTCCGACTGCCTGAGGCCTTTCTTTTTCTCTCTGCGTCACCTTAGAATGTTGAAATGTGGATGGGCAATCGGAGTCCTTTATGGAAATACAATTTTAGTGGCAACCAATCCTCTCTGTCTAGGGCCATAGAATGCTGGAGTTATCAGGCTGGCCAATCAGAGTCCTTTATGCAAATAATCCCATAGTGGCAACCTATCGAAACGCTGTCACATATTCCTTGGCATGCAACAACACAAGAGGTGAGCTATGGATGTACAAGATGACAAACTGCAACCAGTCAGAGATAATTAACAATCAATCATTATCAAAATATCGATCAGAACATATTCCTTGGCACCTCCGCACCTCCCAGAAAATGAACATTCCATTTCCAACAGAAAAAAACCTGTCATTTGGCTAACTCAAGCTTTCAGTTGCATTCTGTTTTGCTGGCCAATCAGAGTCCTTTATGCAAATAGTGTCTCAGTGACAACCAATTACCTCTGTCGGGTGCCTTAGAGTGTTGGAGTTCTGAGGCTGGCCAATCAGAGTCCTTTATGCAAATAATCTGGTGCCTTTGAATGTTGGAGTTCTGAGGCTGGCCAATCAGAGTCCTTTATGCAAATATTCCCACAGTGGCAACCAATTGAAACCCTGGCACATATTCCTCCGCACCTCCCGCCCTCCACACCGCTGTAAACACTGACTTTTATGATATAGATAGATAGATAGATAGATAGATAGATAGATAGATACCGTGTTTCCCCGAAAGTAAGACAGCGTCTTACTTTCTTTTGACCCCCCAAATCCCCCCTACGGCTTACTTTTCGAGTACGGCACATTACCGTACCCGAAAGTAAGCCTTTCCCCTTGGCCGCCTCCTCCTCCGCCTCCTCCGCCCGCCGCTTGCCTCCTCCTCCGCCTCCAGTCCCCCGCCGCCACTTGCCGCTGCCGCCCTTCCTCCGCCTCCGGTGCCGCCTCCCCGCCGCCACTTGCCGCTGCCTCCCTCCGCCTCGGTGCCGCCTACCTCCGCCGCCGCCTACCTCCGCCGCCGCTTGCCTCCGCCGCCCCGCTTGCCTCCGCCGCCGCTTGCCTCCGCCGCGCTTAGCACCGCCCCCCCGCTTAGCACCGCCGCCGCTGCCTCCTCCTCCATAGCGGCCCCATGCCCGCGCCAGGCGCGGCTGCGCGCGGCGCACTCAGGCCTTCTGCCCATGCGCGAATGTCTGCGCATGGGCAAAGGTACTGGCGCGTCTGCCGCAGGCGCGCTGATGCAGGCGCGCTGGCCTTGGCAAGCGGGCGCGCTCAGGCCTTCTGCCCATGCGCGACATTCGGCGCATGGGCAGAAGAAGCGCGCCAGCGCGGCAGCGTCAGCGCGTCTGTGCGCCTGCGTCAGGCGCGCTCAGTACCTTCGCCCATCGCGAACATTCGGCGCATGGGCAGAAGGCCTGAGCGCGCCGCGCTGCTGCGTCAGCGCGTCTGCGTCCAGTGCGCCTCGTCAGGCGCGCTCAGTACCTTCGCCCATGCGCAGACATTCGCGCATGGGCAGAAGGCTGAGGCGCCCGGCGCAGCCGCCGGGCGCAGGCGTGGGGCCGTTATGGAGGAGGCAAGCGGCGCGGCAGCAAAACGGCAGCGGAGGCAAGCGGCGGAGGTAGGCGGCACGGAGGCGGAGGGAGGCGGCGGCAGCGGCAAGTGGTGGCGGGGGAGGCGCGGCGGGGGAGGCGGCGGAGGCAAGCAGCAGCGGCGGAGGCAAGCGGCGGCGGGGGAAGCGGAGGAGGAGGAGGGGGCGGGAGGCGGGACCGAGGAGGAGGCGGGACTGAGTGGACGCGGGCGGCCGGGTGCGGCTTACATTCGAGTACGGCTTACATTAGCCGACCCCCCTGACACCCCCGATACGTCTTACAATCGGGGGTGTCATACTTTCGGGGAAACACGGTAGATAGAGTGTTTGCTCTGGGGAAAACTCCTTTTCTCATCCCGGGAGTGGGACTCAGGGCGGCTCCCAGCCGGCAACGATTTGATGCCTCCATGTACACATAATATAATCTGTATACCTTTATAAAGCGGAATGTTTGTATGTATGTGTGCGGAGGGCGGGAGGGCGGAAGGGCGGATATGTGGCAGCCACTTTCACAGGCCACAGCGACCAGCGCGGGTGATGGAACTGCACCAAACTTGGTACACATAGCCCCCCTAACCCCCTTTACGTCCTGGTGCGGTTCGGGGGACATGACCCACGGATTATGGGATTTGTAGTACTTTCAAACACTTTGGTTCCCACAGACCACTGAGGCCACCAAAAGGACCAATACAGACCACACTCAGCACACACAGCCCCCATGACCCACTCTCGTCCTGGTGCAGTTCGGAGGAGGGTGGACCATGGATGATGGGACTTGAAGTACCTCTACTCACTTCCCAAGTCCGCTGCAACCCCTCATCCAATCACTGATCGAGACCAAACTTCGCATACATAACCCCTATGACTGCCTTCACGTCCTGGTGAGGTTTGGGGGAGACTAACAATGGATGATGGGATTTGTAGTACTTTTACACCCCTCTGTTCCCACAGACCACTGTGGCCCCCAACAAACACTGATAAAGACCACACTTGGCACACAGAGCCCCAGTGACCCACTCTACATACTACTGAAGTTTGGAGGGGGACAGAACATGGATGATGGGACTTGCAGTACCTTTCCTCACTTTCCAAGACTGCTACAAACCTAATCCTATGACTGATCAACACGAAACTTGCCACACAGAGCCCTCATGACCCACTCTACATCCTGGTGCAGTTTGGAGGAGGGTGGACCACGGATGATGGGACTTGAAGTACCTTCATTCACTTCCTAAAAACAATGCAACCCTCATCCATTCACCAATACAGACCAAACTTAGCACACAGAGCCCCCATGACCCAATCTACATCCTACTACACTTTGGGGGAGGGTGGACCAGAGATGATTGGACTTCCACTACCTTCAGTAATTTCATGATACCACTGCAACTCCCAATACTGATGGATCAAGACCAAACTTGGCACACAGAGCCCCCATGACCCACTCTACATCCTGCTGCACTTCTCAAATGACCCGGGCACCCCCGGGTCCCCAAGCTAGTACATAATAAAAACCAATAATTACATACAGTTAAAACATTAAGTCAATTCGATTAAAAATATGCTTAAATATAACAGTTTTGTGGCCTTATGTCGCCGAATTCTGTGGTTGGAGATTCCCTCAGGCTTGTCCATAGTCCATTACCATCGCAATTGTCATCATTGTCCTCCTCAGCATAATTACCCGAAGGTCTGGTCCCCCACCCATGTTTTCCAGCTCCGACGCGCAGCACCAGCGCTTCAGGCAGTGCTCCTACCGAGAGGCGAGGGCCCCGAGAGGTGTGCAGCCGCCTCCACTCTCTCTGCCGCCAGTGGCTGAAGCCGGAGCAACACACCAAGGCGGAGATGCTGGACCTGGTGATCCTGGAGCAGTTCCTGAGCATCCTGCCCCCAGAGATGGAGAGCTGGGTCCGGGAGTGTGGGGCAGAGACCTCTTCCCAGGTGGTGGCCCTGGCGGAAGGGTTCCTCCTGAGTCGGGCAGAGGACGAGAAGCAGGAAGGACAGGTGAGGCATTTCCTCTTGGCTTCACTCCCCTTGGGACTGATGGATAGGCAGGGGCGGTCTAAGGTAATTTTGAACGGTAAGCAAACATTTTTGCGCCCCCTGCCTTCCTTCCAAGATGGGGCCGATGTGAGGGAGAAGCCAGGCTCTGCTCCCTCGGCCTCTTTCCCCACCCGCTCTGCCCCTCCTGCTCTCACCTCCAGGTCCACTGTGAGCTCAGTTGCTACTCTTCTCTGATTTGAGGACCCTGGTCTTTCTCCATACTACTTGTGGAATACTCTGTGCTCTTCCAGGCCCAAAATAACGGCGTTGGCGTCCACCCTGATGTCCTTCAATCGGAGAAATCTCTCTCAGGCACCACTCAGAGCCTCCAGCAGAAGGAACGCCAGCAGAAAGGAGTTGGGTCTGCAGCCTTAGAGGGTAAGGAGGAACCCTTCTAGGAGGTCCAGTGTTTTATGTCAATGCAAATTCCCCTTCTGGGGATTGTAGCATGCCCGCAATCAGTTTGAGTTAGAGAAGGCATACCTTTATTTATTTATTTATTTATTTGTCACGTTTCTATACCGCCCCTCTCAGCCCGAAGGCGACTCGGGACGGTTTACACAGGCAGTCTCTGCCCTCAATACAACACAGCAACAAGTCAAGCCCCCCCCCCCCCAAATATAGTAACAATTTAACAATTAAAAACATACAATCGCCATTAAGATGTGTGTGCTTCCAAGGATGATGTTCCTCTTCCAAAATATTCCGATCCTGAGAACAAACTATTGTTTCAAAACTTGGAAGACAGACATACTCAAATTTGTGTGGGGAGGTAAGAAAGCGAGGATCCAGTACAAGACATTATGTGATAGAAAGGAAAGGGGGCTTGGCCCTCCCCAACCTTCAGTTATATTTTGAAGCAGCCGCCCTTAGTTGGGTGAGAGATTGGGCAACCCTTGCTAAAAGGAAAATTCTAAAGATTGAAGGGGCGGATCTCCGTCGCGGATGGCACGCGTATATCTGGCAAGATAAGGCTACTATCGAAGGGACTTTTCCAATCATTTTATAAGAGCAGCCCTCATGAAAGTATGGAAAAAGTATAAGGATCGATTTCTCTCTAAGACGCCGCAATGGGTATCCCCCTGGAAGCCCAACATATGAAGGAGATCCCACTGTCCAACTGGCCAACATACAAACAGCTCATCCAGAAAACTCCAATGGGGTGGTGCTTGAAGACGCGGGGAACTCCTCCAGACCCAGGAATAGAACTCAGTTGGTTTCAGCATATGCAGATAAAGGAAATATTCAAACAGGACTTGAAAAAGGACTTTGAAGTGAAAGTAACCAACTGGGACAGGATTATGAAATCTGAGAAAAAAACAATATCCCTCATATACAACAACCTTCTTGAGTGGGACACGGAACAGGAGTTGATTAAAAGCACAATGGTGAAGTGGGCCCAGGATTTGGGCCATACTATCCTGCTCAAAGACTGGGAAACCCTCTGGAAGGTAAAAATAAAATATTCAGGCTTTACACATATAACAGACAATTGGTACAAGATGTTCCATCATTGGTACCATACCCCGGAGAGATTAGCTGGCTATTATAAAAACGTGAAAGACAGCTGCTGGAAGTGTGGAGAGCGGAAGGCTAACTTCATGCACTGCTGGTGGGTGTGCAAGGAATTAAGGCTTACTGGAAAGGGGTCCACACCCACTTAATAAGGATGCTAAAACTCAATTATGATTTAAAGCCAGATTATTATTTAATTAACATCATTGATTTTGAAATTGGGAAAAATGAGGATAGAATCCTCTTTTATGCAGCGGCAGCAGCGAGGATTGTAATTGCAAGAGGCTGGAAAAGCAAAAGCCTCCCAAAGGTGGATGATTGGTTGAGTAGTCTAAAAGATGTGATCGATCTTGATATTCTAAAAACATAGCTACAGACCAGAACATGACCAGCAGAATAGACTGGAAGCAGACACTGGCGTACCTGAAATCTGCACTCCCAAAGAAAGATAACAGCTTAAAGTTATAACCTCACAAGGGAGGAGGGGAAGGTGGGGACTGACTTTACATGTGAAATCGAACCTGGATGTCCAGGCTCGAAAAGATGATCAAGCTATACCAACCCCCGCGGACCCGACAGGAAGCCAGCAACTATGTGTTTCTGTATACCTTTTTCTTTTCTTTACCCCCCACGCCCCCCTACCTCACCGTATCCCCTTCCCAAGCCGCCCTGTCCCCAATCCCCCCTCCCTCCCTCCCCATGATCCTACTTGTCTTATACCCTTTTCTGATATTATTCTTAATATATGTATAAAACAATTCTTCAATAAAAACTATTAATGCAAAAAAAAAAAAAACATACAATTGCAGCCTCAGCGTCATGTTGAAATCAGTTTCCATCACATCGTCGTCATTCCTTGTATCCAATTAAGCCTTATATTTCATCAACAAATGCCTGCTCAAATAACCAGGTCTTGACTTTCTTGCGAAACATCAGGAGGAGGGGCCGATCTGATGTCTTTAGAGAGGCGTTCCAAAGCCGAGGCGCCACCACTGAGAAGGCCCTGTCTCTCCCCGCCAGTCGCGCCTGCGAAGAAGGTGGGACTGCGAGCAGGGCCTCTCCAGATGATCTTAAACATCTCGATGGTTCATAGGGAGAGATGCGTTCGGACAGGTAAGTTGGACCCGAACTTTTTAGGGCTTTAAAGGCTAAAGCCAGCACTTTGAATGTGCCCGGTAGCAAACTGGCAGCCAGTGGAGCTGGCACAACAGAGGAGTTGTGCGCTCTCTGAATGCCGCTCCTGTTATCAACCTGGCTGCTGTCCGTTGGACTAGTTGCAGCTTCGAACAGTCTTCAAAGGCAACCCCACGTAGAGAGCATTGCAGTAATCTATACGGGATGTAACCAGAGCATGGACCACCGTGGCCAAGTCAGACTTCTCAAGGTAGGATCAAATACATGTAGGATCAAATCAGCTTGTAAGGAGTATATTGGTATAATTTGGTTGCAAAAGGTGCAATTTCAGTGTGATTTGGAGTTTTCTTTAGGGTTCAGTTTCTGCATTTGCATCCTGTTGGGTGGGACTGAAAGATCAGCCGTGCGGGTAGGTTCCAGGCTGAA
>JARBWK010000014.1:44762704-44834182 GCA_030556195.1 Anolis apletophallus | reverse complement strand
GCGACACCCAGCTTCTGCTGAAGAATGGACGGCAGGCCGGACACCGTACCCGATTGTTTCCATCGATGCCTAGAAGCCGTGACTGGATGGCTGCGTGCCAGCCGGGCTGAAGGCAGAACCCGTCGAAGACGGAGATCTTGTGGCCTGGTCAACCTGGGCTGAATGAGTGCCGGTTGCCTACCCTGGATGGCGAGCAACAGCCCGTCATCCTTGGTTAAGAGCTTGGGTGTTAAGATTGGACTCCTTGCTGACCATGGAGGCCCAGGTCTCCGTGGTCAGCAGGGCGTCATTCTTCCACCTCGACAGGCTAGGCGACTGGCCCCTCTACCTGTCCAGGGATGACCTGGCCACGGTGATCCAAGCGACGGTCATCTCGAGGCTGGACTACTGTAACGCCCCTCGTGGGCCTTCCTTTGTCGACAATCCGGAAACTCAAGCTGGTGCAGAATGCCGGCTCGCTTGCTGGTGGGAGCACCAGTGAGGGAGCACATTACTCCCATCCTCCGGCAACTGCACTGGCTTCCCTGTGAGTGCAGATTGCCTTCAAGGTGTTGGTTTTAACCTTTAAGGCCTTGCACGGTCTAGGGCCTGTGGCCTGAGGACCGCCTTACCCCTCGTTCCCCGAGATCACTGCGCTCGGAAGAGCAAAATTTGCTGGCCATACCATCGTCCCGCTCCTGTCACTTGTCCAGTACAAGACAGAGAGTTTCTCTCTTGGCGGCTCAGTACTCTGGAATTCGCTCCCTGACCACATTCGAGCGGTCCCTGAACTTCTCCCTTTTCGAAGGGAATGTAAGGCAGCCCTCTTCAGACTGGCGTTTGGGTAACTTCAAATTTATTTGGGTTCGTCTCGCCTCAATTAAGGAATCGTAGACCTGTACCACAATGGCTACGTAGTGTGCTTTTACTGTATGTTTTATGACATGTCTTATGATGTGTTTTTATTGTTGTATTGCGTGTTTTATTGTATGTTTGCATTTTGTGATCCGCCCCGAGCCTGCTGGGAGGAGCGGAATATAAAACCGAATAATAAATAAATAAATAAATAAATTCCAGGAATAGGAAATTGGAAATATGCAGAGATGGGGATGCTCTCAAAGAAATCCAAGGAGAAGAAAGCTTGTGTCTTGGAAGCAGTGCATTTGGATCACCTTCCTCTCCTCAAGGGCCTGGTCTAGGGGATGCTGGGAGCAGTGGTCCAGAGGAGAGTGTGGATATGCTATTGTGTATTTTGTTTGCCAGAAAGAGTCGTTTTTGCGCATGCGCTGTAGCGTCTTTTTGCTTTTTAAAATTCTAAGTCCCTTCCGCTGTGTTCTTCAGTGTTTTTATGAGTGATAGTCACTCATTGGTCTGATACGTGGGTTGTGTCCAGATTTGGTGTCAATTCGTTCATTGGTTTTTGAGTTATGTTAATCCCACAAACGAACATTACATTTATATATATATATATATATATATATATATAGCTTCTCACCTTGGCCTTAATAGCCTTTGGTGACGAGGAAATTGGCGCTGTTGATGCAGCGGTGCAGCTGTCCCTTGTCGCCCACCTGATGCAACCTGCAGCCAAACAAGGGACAAGACCAGCCTGTCATTTTCCTCCCACCCTGAGCATTATTCAAGATGTATATATACACTCCACTTGCTTCACTACCTCTATGCAGATACCCTCACTGATTGACTTTGCAAACCTCATGGCTACTCAATGCTATTCAAGCTTGCTAATTACAACATTCACATTTGCTTCAAACAGTCAAGGGTTCTTTCTCTCACCCTGGACATTATTCTACATAGGATGCCTCCTGGCAACAACAGCCAGGCTACATCTATGCAAAAAAAACCCTTCACTTATTGACTTTGCAGCGTCATGGCTACTCAATGCGAATCAAGCTTGGTAATTGGTGCATTCACACTTGCTTTAGGGACAGACAAGGGTTCTTTCTCCCACCCTGGACATCATTCCACACTCCACTTGCTTGAGTCGCATGAGATCCTATGATGATGCCATTAGCCACAGATGTGAAATGTCAGGAGAGAATGCTGTTGGAACAAGGCCATACAGCCTAGAAAACTCACTGCAACCCAGTGATTCTGGGCATGAAAGTGTTCGGCAACACATTTCTCATATTGTTCACATTGCTCTGTACCTGTACAATCCAGCCGCAGCATCCGAAGCCATCTCTGTGCGGACGTCCCAGGATAGGCCCGGCTCCTTCTTCAAGACTTCCCTCAAGGAGCCCTTCTCACAATACTCCATGACTATCGAGTATTCAGGGATGGGGCCTAGATACAGCAAGGAAAACCAAGGTTAGGGATAGTTTGCAAGATCCTCGGACTGGATGAGGGCTACCAAATTGAAACTTAATCCAGACAAGACAGAGGTCCTCCTGGTCAGTCAAAAGGCCGAACAGGGCATAGGGTTACAGCCTGTGTTGGACGGGGTTACACTCCCCCTGAAGGCGCAGGTTTGCAGCCTGGGAGAGATCCTGGACTCATCGCTGAGCCTGGAAGCCCAGGTCTCGGCGGTGGCCGGGGGAGCTTTTGCACAGTTAAGACTCGTGCGCCAGCTGCGCCTGTACCTTGGGAAGTCTGATCTGGCTACGGTTTTCCACGCTCTGGTCACATCCCGAATAGATTACTGCAACGCACTCGTGGGGCTGCCTTTGAAGACAGTTCGGAAATTGCAATTAGTCAACGGGCGGCAGCCAGATTACTAACTGGAGCTACATACAGGGAGCATACCACCCCCCCTGTTGTGTCAGCTCTACTGGCTGCCTGTCCACTTCCGAGCTCAATTCAAAGTGCTGGTCTTGACCTTTAAAGCTCTGTACGGTTCTGGCCCAGCTTATTTGTCCGAACGCATCAGCCTCTATGTCCCACCTCATAATTTAAGATCATCCGAGGAGGCCCTGCTCTCGCTCCCGCCTACTTCTCAAACGCGGTTGGTGGGGACGAGAGAGGGGGCCTTCTCGGTGGTGGCTCCCCATCTGTGGAACGCACTCCCAATTGATATACGATCAACCCCATCCCTCCTGGCATTCAGGAAAGGAGCGAAGTCCTGGCTATGGGACCAGGCGTTCTCACATTAGCACGATACAGCACTTTAGATTGGATTGTAATGGCAAGCTGGTGGACATGGTCCAATGCATCTATTATGGACGGAATACTGTTTTTAACTTATGTGAGTGTATATGATGTATTTTAATGCTAATTGTATTTTAATGTATTTTAATTCTGACTGTTTTTGGTTTTCTACTATATGTATACTGTGTTTTTGGCATCGGTTGTTGCCGTTGTTAGGCGCTCTGAGTCCCCTCGGGGTTGAGAAGAAGCGGGTAGAAATGGCGGAAATAAATAAATAAATAAATAAATAAATCCTCAGCAAACTATAATTCCTAATAGCACAACTTACTTTCCTGGGTTATGAATGGCATTCCCTAATTTGATCTATCATAAAAACACGGGGAAAGTTTTTGGAGGAGGGAACGCTCTGCTATCGCACCTTTTTCCGACTGTTTTCCAATGACTATCTCGCCATTGAGTCGCAACCAATTCAACCTAGTTTGTGGCAGCCACAAAAACAAAGTTTCTGGAGTCAAACACATAAATACATTCACAGTTAAATAGAAATAACACTTTCAAATTTTGTTACATAGTGTAGCGTTTGGTGAAGTTGCAATTGTGTGCCATTCAAGTTTTTCTTGGGTGGCCTTCAAGTTGCTTTGGGTCTCAATTAAGAGAGAGAAAAGCAATGGTAACAACAACAGCAACAACAACAATGTGATTATCATCACCATCATCATCTCTAAACTATGGTGACCATAAGGTGGCCATTAACAACAACAACAACAACAACAACATGAATGTATAATGTGATTGTATTAGTTATATTAGTTTTAGTATTTCTAACTAATGTTAACCCAAAAAATATTAGTGTATTATTATTATTATTATTATTTGAAACACAACAAGGTGAGTCCACAGCAGACACTCTGATGGCTGTTGTATTGGATCACACGTCGGACACTTCCCAAGTGTATTATTATTATTATTATTATTGACTTATGGTGGCCATTAATAATAATAATAATACACTTTATTTATATGCCACTCTTCTCACCCCGAAGGGGGCTCAGAGCGGATTACAGGTACACATACTGTACTTAGCAGACAATCCCTGCCGTTTCCACATACACACATATAGACGAACAGAGGCAAACTCTGGCCACCAGGGGGAGCTGGCGCACTCCTCATCTCTCAGCGTCCCTTGTTGTTCCTTCCGCATTCCTCAGCGTTCCTGGAGTTCTTTAATTGCCTCATAATTCAGTCAAAATTTGCCTCCCCACTTAATGTGGTACCTTTATCTCCTACTTGACAGAGGCAACTGTCTTTCGGGCGGCAAAAGTCAACAGCAGGCTACACTTAAAGGTCGAGCACCCACCTCGACCCGGGCAGGCCTCGAACTCATGACCTACCGATCAGAGAGATCTTATGCAGCTGACACTTAGCCAGCTGCGCCACATTCCCAGTGCAACAGCACAACAACAATAAGGTGGTTATTATTAGTATTCATTTTAGTATTTCTGACTTACGGCAACCCTAAGGTGGTGTTGTTGTTGTTCTTACTGTTGTTGTTATCTCTGACTTATGGCGAGACGAAAGTTGTTGTTGCTCTTCTTGTTGTTGTTATTTCTGACTTATGGTGACCCTAAGGTGGTTATAATTCTGATTTCTGACATATGGCAACCTTAAGGTGTTGTTGTTTTTGTTGTTGCTCATGCTATTTATGGTGACCTTGAGGTATTGTTGTTGTTGTTTCTGATTTGCAGTGACCCTACGGTGTTGTTGTTGTTGTTTTATTTCAGATTTATGGTGACCCTAAGGTATTGCTGTTGATGTTGTTATTATTATGGTTACTTCTAATTTATGACAACCCTAACATTATTGTTGCTGCTGCTGTTTTTGTTGTTGTTATTACTGTTATTTCCGACCTGTGCATTGCCTTCTGCTAAGGCTGAATAGGTTTTTCCTAGCAAAGCAGGAATTTAAGCTACAGAATGAATGCAGCATGACCCCATTTGAACTCTGGCTCAAGGTGATGCCATCCCAGGAGAGGTAGTTTTGCAAGATTCTCAGCAAACTATAACTCCTAGGATTGCATAAGCATCGATCCGGGGCAATTAAAGTGGGGTCAAAGTGCATTAAACTTACAGTGTAGACCAGGGGTGCTCAGAATGGTGATCGGGATCACCAGGGTGATCTTCGGGCCTCATCCTGGTGATCTTCAGGCCCCTGACCAGGTTTTTTGCTGTTGGTCCTCTTCACGCGCCCCTGCACGCTGCAAAGAAGTCCCCTGTCGTTGCTCCTCCCTGCTCCCTGCTCGCGCGCCACCTCCAAAAGCTCCAGAGTCCAAGAGGCAGAAAGGGCCCCCTCTTTTGGATTCCTCCTCCCTCCGTCCTTCTCCAGCCACTCAGAGTCGTAGGAGACCAAGGGGGCGGGCCTGGACGGCGAGATGCATGGCTGGCCTTGCGCATGCGCAGAAGCACCCATTCTGCCTCTCGGACTTCTCGTGAGCTCTTGGAGGCTGCACGCTTGGTGGCGGCGTAGAAATAGGAGCAATGACGGAGGAGGAGGAGGAGGACGCTTTAGGGTCATTTCCTTACTGCATCTCAACGGTCGGTCTTTTTACTTTGGGGTGGGTGCTTGATTGTTCTGTGGCATGTCTCTTTGTTTATTTTTAATGTTTAAAAATGGCCTTTTAGCTCCCAAAGCCTCTCTGCCTGCTTTGTTCATTGAGAAATATATGTTGGGGAATATGGAAATGTGGGAGAAATGGGGTGGTTGGATGTATTTTTGCATGCCCCTTTGTTTACCTTGCTGAGTATTAAATGGCCTTGCAGTTCAAAAGCCTCTCTTCTTACTTTCTGGCTGATAATATGTGTGGTAATATGGCAGTGTGGGAGAAAGGGGGTGGTTGGATGTATTTTATGCTCTGTTTTATATTGTTGTTATTAAATTGAAATGTTGATGTTTTATAACTTCATTTTATGTAAACTGCCCCGAGCCTGCTGGAAGGAGCGGTACATAAGAATGAATAATAAATATAAATAAATAAATAAGAAAATAGTTATATGTTTTACATTTCTGGGTAGGTGATCTTTGGGACTTGGTTTTTTAATCAGTAGCTCCCATGCTGAAAAAGTGTGAGCACCCCTGGTGTAGACATACCGCTGAGAGCCTTACCTGCCCCATCGATGCAGATGCCATACATGCGAAGTATGTAAGGGGATTCCAGCTTCTTCAAGGTCCTGATCTCTTCCTCAAAGATTTTCCTCACTTTCCTGTAGAAGGCAATAGGAATATATGCGTTGTGGGCTTGCATAATCCCAATTAACTTCAATTTCATTTGAAACAAACATCCTAATCTCTCGTTACTTCTTTCTAGCATTGTTAAATTGTCTCTTTATAATGACTTTTGCAGCTCTGCTTTAGGCCGCAATCGTTCTGCAAATTGTTTCCCAGAACAAGTTAATTTCTCTATTATTATTATTATTATTATTATTGTTTTGTTCATTTTATCCCACCCATTATTATTGTTATTATTTTCATTTATATCTCACTTTTCTCTGTTATTATTATTGTTTGTTTATATGCCATTTTTCTCTATTATTACTATTACTACTGTTATTTTGTTCATTGAAATCCTACTTTATTCTTACTCTTATTATTACTTCTTTAATGTATATCCTACTTTTCCATATTATTATTAATTTATATCCAATTTTCTCTCTTATTACTACTCTTGTCATTATTTTGTTCATTTATATCCCACTTTTTGCTATTATTATTACTATTGTTGTTTATTCAATTCTCACTTTCCTCTATTATTAATATTATTGCCGTCTGAAGGCTCGCACTAAGACTCTAAACTATCTAGTCCGTGAGCTGCTTTTTACTGATGATGCTGCCCTTGTCGCCCCTTCAGAAGCAGCCCAGCAGCGCCTCACATCCTGCTTTGCAGCAGCTGCAGAGCTGTTTGGGCCAGAAGTCAGCCTGAAGAAAATGGAAGTCCTCTACCAGCCCGCACCACAGGAAGAACACCATCATCTCCACGTCAGCATAGGCACATCTGTGCTTAAGTCCATTCAGCAATTCACCTACCTGGGAAGCATCATCTCTTCAGACGCCAAGATTGACAAAGAGATAGATCACAGATTAGCAAAGGCATATGATATAAGGACTCCCTGAAACAACATCTCAGGCTCGGGAGACATGGAGATGCACTATCCACAAAGCTGCGGCATCTTTCGAAGACACGCTGAATGGGTCTCGAAGAGAAACGACAACGCAGCAAGAACCGCAACTTGGAAACGACATCACCCAAGGAGACTTTCTGCTGTGCTTTCTGCAACCGGACTTGCCTATCTCAGATTGGCCTTTTTAGTCATCAACGTGCTTGTAAAAGCGTGGGATGAGTCCTTCCTAAGAATCTTCGTTCACAGTAATGCCGAGAGATTTCTCTGTTGTTGTTGTTATTATTATAACTATTGTTCTTACTATGTTGAGTTTTATCCCACCATTTCCCCCAAAAGTCGCATTTAAGGCAGTGCAAGGTAAAACACCACGCAAAAGTATATGTGTGTGTGTGTGTGTGTATATATATATATTGTTTGCTTACTTCCTGGAGATTTTTATGGCCTCATAAATCAGTTAAATTAGCCTCCACACAAAGTGGTACCTAAATTTCCTACTTGACAGATACAACTGTCTTTCGGACTGCCAAGGGCGACAACAAGCTACACAATTTTGGTTGGGAGCTCACTCTGACCCGGGCTGCCTTCGAACTCATGACCTTTCGGTCAGTAGTGATCTTAATGCAGCTGACTTCCCGCCAGCTGTGCCACAGTCCTGGTGCTATACCTTTACCTATAAATATGCACGCACACACATATACTGTACAGGCATGCAAGGAATAAATTCTTACAAATTGCACTGCACAGCATTAAAAGCCCTATCCTCACCAGTGTGTAAAGGTACTAAACTGCATTCACTCTGCAGTGCGGATGCCCCCGGGCCCGGCACTCACTGTGTGTTGCGGATCTGGGGGTTCTTGAAGACCTTAATGGCCACTGGGGATTTGTAGTATTCCCCTTTGAACAGGTGGTACTTCTCGGTTTGCATGATGGGGTCTCCGCGGGTGAGCCGTTCCTTTTCGATCACCCGAATGTCCATGGGAAGGTCAGCTTTCTCCTCTGGAAGCCACAATGAAAGGAGTTAGAAACAAAACCAAGCCAAAGGAGGAAGAAAAGCCAAGAGACGGGCATGGGACAACTTATTTATTTATTTACTGTATTTCTAACCCGCCCTTCTCAAACACCACCACCCCGGCGACGACTCAGGGCGGCTTACAAGGCACAATTAGATGCCGGCAACAACACACAATATAAAACACTAATACAACAAGATCAAAACATCAACATTAAAACATTAGCTATCCAGTTAATTTAAAAATTCTATCTATACAATTCACATTCAAATAATCAATCAATGGCGGAAGCCGTGTTTCATGTCCGTCGTTAAAACAGTCCATTCCAAATAAAGCGCTGCAGTTATTGTGCGAAGGCCTGGTCTCACAACCATGATTTTACTTTCTTCCTGAAAGCTAGGAGGGATGTAACCCTATGCCCGTATTTCGCTTGGAAGCGCATTCCACAGGCAGGGGGCCACCGCCGAGAAGGCCCTGTCTCTCAGCCCCGCCAGCCGCAGTTGAGTTGCTGGCGGAAGCGAGAGCAGGGTCTCCCCGGATGATCTTAAGTTACGAGGTGGGACGTAGCGGCAGATGCGTTCAGACAACGAAGCTGGGCCAGAACTGTATAGAGCTTTATAGGTCAATACCAGCACTTTAAATTGAGCCCGGAAATGGACAGGCAGCCAGTGGAGCTGACACAACGGGGGGGGGGGGGGTTGGGGATGCTCCCTGTATTGCGCTCCCGTTAGTAACCTGGCTGCCGCCTGTTGGACTACTTGGAGTTTCTGAACTGTCTTCAAAGGCAGCCCCAGGTAGAGTGCATTGCAGTAATCTATTCGAGATGTGACAAGAGCATGGATGACCGTGGCCAGAACAGACTTCCCAAGGTACGGGCGCAGCTGGCGCACAAGTCTTAACTGTGCAAAAGCTCTCCCGGCCACCGCTGAGATCTGGGGTTTCAGGCTCAGCCATGAGTCCAGGATCACTCCCAGACTGCAAACCTGCGTCTTCAGGGGGAGTGTGACCCCATCCAACACAGGCTGTAACCCTATGCCCTGTTCAGCCTTTCGACGGACCAAGAGGACCTCTGTCTTGTCTGGATTGAGTTTCAATCTGTTAGCCCTCATCTAGTCCGACACAGCAGCCAAGCACTGCTTCAAAGTCCGGACAGCCTCCTTGGTGACAGGTGGGAAGGAGTGACAGATCTGGACGTCATCCGTGTACAGATAACACCTTACTCCGAAACTCCGAATGATCTCTCCGGATGAACTTGGGTCCTCCAGGAGTTTTTCAGCTCCCACAATCCCTAACAGCCGGGAGGGAGTTGTAGTCCAAAACACCCAGAGGGCCCAAGTTTGCCTCATGCATATTATAGGAATAGCACACGTTCAGAGGCTTAGATGGTGCTTTTCCTGGACTGGATGGCCTTTGGAGGTCCCTTCCAACCCTATAAGTCTATGATTATACGTTGTGGATTTTTAGCAGTGGCCATCTATTGAGAAGGATCGGATTGTGCCTTCCTGCACAGAATGGGCATGGACTGGATGGCCTTTGGGGGCCTCTTCCAACTCTAGGACTCTACTATTTGGATCATTAGCAGTGGTTGGATGCCCATCTGTTGGGAGGGCTTAGATTGTGTCTTACTACACAGAACTGGGATGGAATTGATAGCCTTTGCGGGTCTCTTCCAACTCTAGGAATCTATGGTTCTTTAATATGGATTTTTAGCAGTGGTTGGATGGCCATTTGCTGGGAGCGATCTAATGGTGCCTTCCTGCATAGAATGGTGATGGACTGGATGGCCTTTGGGGGTCCCTTCCAACCCTAGAAGTCCTTGATTAAATGGTATGGATTTTTTTTTAGCAGTGGCCATCTGTTGAGAGAGATCACATGGTACCTTCGTGCACAGAATGGAGTTGAGCCGGATGGCCTTTGGGGTCCCTTCCAACTCTAGGAATCTATCATTTGGATTATTAAGTGTGTTTGGGGGGCCATTTGTTGGCAGGGATCGGATAGTGCTTTCCTGCACAGAACGGGGATGGACTGTATGGCTTTTGGGGGTCTCTTCCAACTCTAGAAATCTATTATTTGGATCAGTAGCAGTGGTTGGATGGCCATCTGTTGGTAGGGCTTAGATTTGTCTTACTGCACATAATTGGGATGGACTGGATGGCCTTTGGTTCCTTTCTAATTGTGGGAGTCTATGATTTGGATTTTACTGGTTGGATGGCCATTTGTTGGGAGGGATCTAATGGTGCCTTACTGCATATAATAGGATTAGACTGGATGACCTTTGGGGGTTCCTTCCAACCCCCATATACTTTATTTATTTATTTATTTATTATTCAGATTTAGTAGACCGCCCTTCCCCAAGGCTCGGGGCAGTTTCCAACATAATAAAATTACACGAGCAACCTAAAAACATCATAAAAGCATTCCTAAAAACAATCCAATATGTCAGGCCTGTCCAACAGGCGGCCCACGGGCCATACACGGCCCGCGTCGCCCCTTGGACGCGGCCCACCTACCCTCCTGGAAGATTTTTAAAAAAATTGAAAAAAATTCGGGAGGGTGGGGCCGCTCGGAGGCGGGGCTGCTCGCGGGGGCACTTGCGGGCATGCGTGGCAGGGCGGGAGCAGCGAGGTGCCCTCCGCCATGTCGCTGGCTGCTGCAGCGGCCGCACCGGGAGCTTACCTTCCTCTAAGCTCCCGGGCCGCGCAGGACGCCAGGCATGTGCGGCAGCGGCAAGGTGCCCTCCGCCATGTTGATGGCTGCCTCCTTTTGGGGCTTCTGCTTGTGTGCACATGTGCGATCTCCGTGACGGCGGCAGTGACGTCCGTGACGGCGGCAGAACACTGGCGGGCGGAGATCGCCGCGTGTAGCGGCGAGCGCCCATGTGCACACAAGCAGAAGCCCCAAAAGGAGGCAGCGCTGGCTGCGGCCTGCGCAGCTGCCTCCTCCTTTTGGGGCTTCTGCCTCCTCCTTTTGGGGCAGAGCCGGGGGAGGGGGCAGGGAGGGGGCGGAGCCAGGGGAGGGGCAGGGGAGGGGAGGGGGTGGAGCTGGGGAGTGGGCAGAACCGGGGACGGAGGCAGACCCTTTGGCCCCCCAGGTCATCAGTGACTGGAATTCCGGCCCTTGGGCCGGTAGAAGTTGGACAGCCCTGCAATATGTCATAAAACATCACGAAAGATCGGTTAAGGCCAATCTTCAATACAGGCGGCATAATTAGGTGGCGAGGCTTGATGTTGAAGTGCCAGTCATTCGCCAAACGCCTGCCGAAACAGCCAAGTATTGCAAGCCCTGCGAAAGGCCATCAGGTCCTGCAGGGCCCACGTCTCGGCCGGCAGAGAGTTCCACAAGGTCGGGGCAGCCACGGAGAACGCTCTCTGTCGGGTGCTGGCCAACCTGTAAGACATCACACCTGGGACTTCCAGTAGAAGTAGATCATGACCCTCTGAGCGCAGTGATCTCCTGGGTATATATGGGGTAAGCCGCTCCCTCAAGTACACTGGCCCCAAATCATGTAAGGCCTTAAAAGTAAAAACTAACACTTTGAAGGAAATCCGGAATTCAATAGATAACCAGTGCAATCAGGCCCGGATTACCCATAAGGCCATCCAAGGCAGCCTTATGGGGCGCCGGCCGGGACCCCCCAAAATTTTAAATTTTATTTTTTTTAATCGATTGGGGGGCAACGCGAGGAGGGGCGAGGCCGACGCGAGCGAGGAGGAAGTGGAGGGAAGCCACGTCAGACGCCCTAGGGGCGGGACTTCACCCCGCCTGTTCGTCGCTCGCGCGGGCCACTTGCGAGTGGCCTTGCCCCCCACGAGCGACCCCGCCCAGCCCTCAGGGGCGGCCATTTAGAGTGTGGCCTAGGGTGCCACAAACTCTTAATCCGGGCCTGAGTGCAGTTCGCGCAGCAGAGGTGTTACGTGAGCTGTTCTAGGAGCTCCCAGCAAGAGGCGGGCTGCAGCGTTCTGCACCAGTTTAAGCTTCCGGATCGCTGACAAAGGAAGGCCAATGTAGAGTGCATTACAGTAATCGAGCCTCGAGATGACCGTGGCTTGGATCACCGTGGCTAGGTCACGCCGGGATAGGTAGGGAGCCAGGCGTCTTGCTTGCCGCAGATGGAAAAGGGCTGTCTTGCAGGCACAAGCAATTTGTGCCTTCATAGACAGCTGGGGGTCCAGCCAAACCCCAAGACTCTTAACTAAGGACTGCGGGCATAATGCCACACCATCAAAAGTTGGCAGCTGGTTCTCCCCCCCCCACCCCCTCAGGCCCGGATTAGCCTCTTCGGCCGCCCGAGGCCAAGATGCCGCGCGCTGCCCCCAGGGTGCAAAAAGCCACTCCCAGGGTGCAGAAAGCCACGCCCCCAGGGCGCGGAAAGCCATGCCCCCAGGGCGCTGCTGCGCATGTGCAGCAGCAGCCCCGGCCGTGCGGCTTCTGTCGCCTCCTCCTCCCGCGACCGGAAGGAGGGCCCAAGGAGATGGATGGAAGCTGCACGGCACCGACCCCACGGCTTCCATCCACCTCGCGCCTTCCTTTTGGTCGCGGGAGGAGGAGGTGGACGGAAGCCGCGCGGCACTGCTCGTGGGGCTTCAGTGTGCTGCCACCTCCCACGACCAAAAAGGACGGCGCAAGGAGGAGGGCGGGACTTCTCTTCCTCCTCCTCGCGCCTTCCTTTCAGTCACGGGAGGAGGAGAAGGATGGAAGCCCCACGAGCAGTGCTGCGCGACTTCCGTCCACCTCCCCTTCCTCCTCCCACGACCGAAAGGAAGGCGCGAGGAGGAGGAAGGGAAGTCCCGCCCTCCTCCTCGCCGCCTGGGCCGCCCCCTTGCAAAGGAAGGAGGCGGCCAGGAGGAGGAGGAGGAAGGGAAGCCCGCCGGCGGGCATGCGTCTTGCGCATGCATGCATGCCCGCCGGTGGGCGTGCTTCCTTCCTCCTCCTCGCGGCCGCCTTTCTTTGCAAGGGGGCGGCTCAGGCGAGGGGAGGGCATCATTCTCTCCTCCCGGCCCTCTGAGCGCTCTCCCCCGCCCTCTCCCGAGGTATGATGACTCTCTCAGGAGAGGGGGGGGAAAGCGCTGAGAGGGGCGGGTTTTTTTAAAATTATGTTTTTGGGGGTTGAATCCGCTGCCCCCAAAACCAGCTGCCCGAGGCCATGGCCTAGGCTGGCCTTATGGGTAATCCGGGCCTGCCTCCCTGCGCGGCCCAGCCACAAGATTCACCCTCAACTTACGGGCTCGCAGCCATCCAGTAACGGCCTCGAGGCAGAGTTGGAAATTATCCGGTACAGATTCCGCCCCACCATCCATCCTCAGAACGAGCTGGGTGTCATCAGCGTACTGATGACATTCCAGCCCGAGACTCCGTACTAATTGGGCGAGTGGTCGCATGTAGATGTTAAATAACAGCGGGGAGAGAATGGCCCCCTGAGGGACCCCACATTGTAAGGGGGAACCCTCTGAGACCACCTCCCCCCGCTTCACTCGCTGAAGGCGGTTTTGGAGGAAGGAGGACATCCAGTTGAGGGCTGTCCCCTAACCCCCGCCACCGCCAGTTTGGCCCTCCAGGTGTTTCGGACTTCAACTCCTTCGCTATTAGGAATTATGAGAGTTGAAGTCCAAAACATCTGGACGGCCCAAGTTGGCTCATGCTTGTTATATGACAGGGCTGTCCAACTGGCGGTCCGGGGCCCGTGTGTGGCCCCCCCCCAGCCCCTTTCCTACGGCCCCCTAAGCTTTTTAATAAAAAATAAAAATTGAAAAATAAGATAAATAAATAAAAAATACCTACTTCCGGGTTCGGAGCAAGTATCGCGAGAATACGCAATCCACACAGGATTTTTCTGTCAACGTGAGATCACGGCGCCGTTGACAGCGAAATCCCGTGTGGGTTGCGTATTCTCGCGATACTCTTCGGCTACTCTACTACTGGATCGCTGAGGCCCACAGACGCGATTAGGACCTTCTTCGACTCAGTCGGTCGTCGCCTCTCTCGTCGTCCGGGTACTCCTGGATCCTGCGCGTTTGGAAAAGGTAGGCCAAGCAGGGGGCTCCTCAGGGGCTCCTCTTTCCCTCCCCATCTCCCTCATGTATTAAATATAAAATTAAATATATTTAAAGATGAAATAAGGGGAGATGGGATACATTAAAATAAGGGGGGAGGGGAGGATGGAATTAAATATATTTAATATTAAATAAAAATAAGGGGAGGATGGAATTAAATATATTTAAGATTAAATTAAAATAAGGGGAGAGGGGAGGATGGAATTAAATATATTTAATATTAACTTAAAATAAGGGGAGAGGGGAGGATGGAATTAAATATACTTAATATTAAATTAAAATAGGGAGAGGGGAGGATGGAATTAAATATATTTAATATTAAACTAGCTGTACCCGGCACGCGTTGCTGTGCCCTTTTTAGGAGATGCGAGAAAGTCCAATCATCCACGGTGTGCCCTCCTCTAAACTGCAGTTGGATGGAGTGTGGGTCATGGGGGGCATGGTGTGCCAAGTTGGGTCTTTATTGGTCTTGGTTCTGGGCCACAGTGGTCTGTGGGGAATGATGGGTTTTGAAGTACTACAAATTCCATTTTCCATGGTGGTACTTCAAGTCCCATCATGCATGGTCAGGGCTCTGTGTGCCAAGGTAGGTTACTGTAAATTCAGGCCATACACAATGTCCCATGAGCTGAGGCCTAGTTAGGAACAGCAAGTTAATGAAGCCTTACTGTCAATTCAGGCCATACACAATGTCCAATGAGCTGAGGCCTAGTCGGGAGAATCAAGTTAATGAAGTCTTACTGTCAATTCAGAGCGTAAACAGCTTCCCAGTAAGTGAGGGCTAGTTAGGGAAATCAAGTTAATGAAGCCTTACTGTCAATTTTGGGCATGGACTGTGATTTTTTGGGGTGTAAATTTTCGGTTGGAAGTGATTTGGGTGTTTGTTATGGGGATTGGCTCAGGCCTTTTCCTTATTGTGTTTTGGCAGTTTATTATGGATCGGAATTTTCATGTTGGCTGGCCAGTGCAGCAGTTAAGCAAATCCGCCCTTATTGGCAGCCAATCATGTTGTTCAGAATGTAGAGGCTGGGTGAGTCTTTGGCTGCCCCGGAGGATGCTGGTAAATGTAGTTTTATTTTTCTCGTTGTTTTGGGGCCTTTTAGGTTTTTGGGGGAAAGTTTCTTTGCTACAAACATACCTTGCTTGAGGCCTATTTCTGTTGGCAAGTATTGTTTTTCTGCGTTGTATGGTTTCTTTGTTTGAGGTATACATCACATGACGTGAACCCATTTATATAATAGATTAAAATAAGGGGAGAGGGGAGGATGGAATTAAATATGTTTAATATTAAATTAAAATAAGGGGAGAGGGTGCTGGGGGAGAGGGTGGAGCTTGGGCGGAGCCGGGGGCGGGGACAGACCCTACGGCCCCCCAGGTCATCAGTGACCGGAATTCAGGCCCCTGGGCCGGTAGAAGTTGGACAGCCCTGTTCTATGATATGGATCTTGAGCAGCGCCTGGATGGCCACCTTCCAGAATGGGGCAGGACTGGATGGCCTTTAGGGGCCCCGTGAACATACCTGTGAGCATCTCCTTGAGGGTGACCTTGTCTTCGGCGAGGTCCTGGTTGCCCTCCTTGCAGACCCGGCTCTTCTGGAAGGCGTCCCGGACCTTCTCCTCAACCTGCATCTGCAGCATCAGCCCTTCTCCCAGGTCCCCCAGGCGTTGATTGATCTCCGCCAACTTCTCCAAGGTGCCTCCAGCCTTGAGGAACCTCTCCAGCTTCTTCTGGGCATTGCACTTCTCCAAGAAGACCTGGGCTTCCCGCAGGAGGGGCAGCATCTTCTCCAGCATCCACCGCAGGTCCTCGGAGAGCTGGGGCTCTGTCCGGAGGGATCGGATGGGCCGCTCGAGCACCTCCAGACGCCCCACCAGGCGCTCCTTCTGCCGCTTGCAGCAACGCATCTCCTGGGCCTGGCCGTAGATGGCCTTAGCCGCGGTCAGGATGGCCTCCACCACCTCCATCCCTTGGGTTCTTTATAGAAATGATGATGCACACTGGTCATTATAATGCAATTGGGAAAAGGCAAGGTGAACTGGAAACGCCTAGGTATGGATTGAGCCCAAAAGGAGCAGGGCAGTATGCATACAAATAATAATAATAATAATGATAACACTAATAACCACCACCACCACCTGAGGTTCACCAGAAGTCAGAAATAAAAATGATAGTAATAATAATAGTTCATCATCATCATCGTCACAACCACATTAATTGCTATAAGTCAATAATAATAATAATAATAATAATAATGTCTTAAGGTCACCATGATGATGATGATGATGGTGATGATATTACCACTACCACCTTAGGGTGACCATAAGTCAGGAACAACAACAACAACAACATAGCCAGATCCACCTTAGGGTGACCGTACATCAGGAATAATAATAATAATAATAATAATAATAATACCACCTTAAGGTTACCATAAGTCAGAAATGATGATGACAATGATGACATTACCACGACCACCATAGGGTGACCATAAGTCAAGAATAACAACAACATAGCCAGAACCACCTTAGAGTGGCCGTACGTCAGGAATAATAATAATACCACCTTAAGGTTACCATAAGTCAGAAATGATGATGACAATGATGACATTACCACCACCACCATAGGGTGACCATAAGTCAAGAATAACAACAACAACAACAACATGGCCAGAACCACCTTAGTGTTAACATAATCAGAAATAATAACAACAACAACATAGCCAGAACCACCTTAGGGTCACTATAATCAGTAGTAGTAGTAGTAGTAGTACAGACAGAACCACCTTAGGGTCACCATATTTAGAAATAATAATAATAGTAATAATAATTATAATAATTATAACAACAATATAACCAGAACAACCTTAGGGTAACCATAAACCAGAAATACTACTACTACTGCTACTACTAAATATACACTGGACCGACTATGTGACTAATGTTGCTGTGTTTGAGCAAGCAGGGATCACCAGCATTGAGGCCATGCTATTGAGAACACGGCTGCGCTGGGCAGGGCACATCTCTAGGATGGAGGACCACCGCCTCCCAAAGATACAAATCTATGGTGAACTCGCCACGGGTCAGCGCAAGAGAGGCGCCCCCCAAAAGAGATATAAGGACTCCCTGAAACAGCATCTCAGGCTCGGCCAGATTGATCACCAACAATGGTCCACCCTGGCCTCACATCGGGAGGCATGGAGACGCACTATCCACAATGCTGCGGCCTCTTTTGAGAAGACATGCCAAATGGGTCTCGAAGAGAAATGACAACGCAGAAAGAACCGCATCTTGGAAACAACATCACCCAAGGAGACTGTCTGCTGTGCTTTCTGCAACTGAACTTGCCTATCTCAGATTGGCCTTTTTAGTCACCAACGTGCTTGTAAAAAGCGTGGAATGAATCCTTCCTGAATCTTCGTTTGTGAAGTAACGCCGAGAGAGACTACTACTAGTAGTAGTAGTAGTAGTAGTAGTACGGTAGTAGTAATATAGACAGAACCACCTTAGGGTCACCATAATTAGAAATAATAATTATAGTAATAATTATTATAATAATTATAACAACAATATAGCCAAAACAACCTTAGGGTAACCATAAACCAGAAATACTACTACTACTAATAATAATAGCAATAGTAATATAGCCAGAATTTCCTTAGGGTCACCGTAATCAGAAATAACAATACCAATCACAACCACCGCAGGGTCACCATAAGTCCGGAATAATGACAACAATAACAACAACAACAAAACCACAACCCACCTTATGATCACCATAAGTCGGAAATCATGATAATGGTGGTGGTGGTTGTATTTAAAAAATAGGTATACAGTGTTCCCTCGCAACCGCAGTTCACTTATTGCGGGCTCTCTGTTTCGTGGATTTTAATTTAAAATATATATTGCGGTATTTTTGCTGTTTTGTGGGGTTTCGCTGCTACTGCTGCTCTCCCTCCTGAGTCCTCCCCCCTCCCTCCAGCCTTGAAGGGCCTTTCCTTCCTTCCTTTCCTTCACTTTATTTTAAGTTTATAAAGACTTAAAATAGTGTCGAACTACTAAAATAATGTATAAATATTAAAATAAATAGAGCGCCCCTACATTGCGTTTTTTTACTTATTGCGGGAGGTCCTGGAACCTCACCCCAGCCATAAGTGAGAGGGAACACTGTCTATAGTTACATTGCTGTAACTATATAACCCCAAAGAGCTCACTGGCCTCAATGTTTCAGGTTCAGTTCTGGGGAGATTTCCTATAGGAAAAGAGTGCCATCTACACTGTAGAATTCATGCAGTTTGAGACTACTTTTCACTATTTTGAATGGTATGGGATTCTGGAAGCTGCTGTGGAAGTGATTAACTGTCTAAACTTACAGCTGCCAGAATTCCATAGCTTGGTGCCATAGCTTGGTATCAAACTGTGCTAATTCCAGAGTGCAGACGCAGCCCTAGTGGGTGCCAAGTTAAAGGGACAGAGGCATATTTTTGCAAGGGCCTGTCTGGCAAGTGTGGCCTTTTCTATTCTTGGAGACCCCAGCTTACCTTTTCTCCTTCCGAAAAGGCCTTTCCGCCTTTCTCCAAGCCTTGCAGGAAATGCCTCGGCTTCCTTTCCTGCAAAGTTCCTGCCCAAGAACGGATGGCGCAACTTCAGAAGTCACCATAAACTTTTTTCTGATAGCAAACCAAGCTTTGACTTTCTTTTTCCAAAGCACGCCTTCCCTGCAAACAAAGAGGCCTCAAGTGATGCAATCTTTCCATATTTGGAAAAATGCATCAAAAGGCTTTGCGAGAGAACAGCCAAAGAACATTACGTCTCCTGCAGCATCACTCAGGAGCATATATATTGTAATGTCATAATACTAATTATATATATATATATAATTAGTGGCTGGCGAGTCAGAGCCATTTATGCAAATAATCCCGGAGTGGCAGCCAATAGAAACGCTGGCACATATTCCTCCCACCGCTCGGCCGCAAACACTGACTTTTATTATATACATAGATAGATAATATATTATATTAAAACATTTGTAATATATATATTATTTATTTATTTATTATTTCACATTTGTCTGTCGCCCCCCCCCCCCAAACGGCATTGTAATGTCATAATAGTACAATGCATATATAATATATAATACAAATGTTTTAATGTAATATATTATCTATCTATGTATATAATAAATATACATATACATTATACATATAAATCTATGTATATAATACATGTCAGTGTTTGCGGCTGAGCGGTGGGAGGAATATGTGCCAGCGTTTCTATATGGCTGCCACTCCGGGATTATTTGCATAAATGGCTCTGATTGAGGACACAGCTGCGCTGGGCAGGGCATGTCTCTAGGATGGAGGACCACCGCCTCCCAAAGATACTACTCTGCGGTGAACTCGCCACAGGTCAGTGCAAGAGAGGCACCCCCAAAAAGAGATACAAGGACTCCCTGAAACAACACCTCATGCTTGGCCAGATTGATCACCGACAATGGTCCACCCTGGCCTCACATCGGGAGGCATGGAGACACACTATCCACAATGCTGCGGCCTCTTTCGAGAAGACACGCTGAAAGGGTCTCAAAGAGAAACGACAACGCAGAAAGAACCGCAACTTGGAAACAACATCACCCAAGGAGACTTTCTGCTGTGCTTTCTGCAACCAGACTTGCCTATCTCAGATTGGCCTTTTTAGTCAGCAACGTGCTTGTTTAGTTTGCTCTATCACAATAATATTAAGAATAGCAACCACAACTGTTGTGTGACACTTTTTATGATTAATTGTGTTCAGTCCCATCGCTGTTTGGGTATTGAGAGCATTAGGACATGATGGGATCCCGGGTGTTGTAGTTCGTCAAACTGTCAACCTCCCAGGATTCCATAGCATTAGAAGTGGTCTCAAGCAGGATTAATCCTACAGTGTAGACACACCTACAGAGGGCTTTGAATTGGGTTGGATGAGTCTACACTGCCATATAATCCAGTTCCTGATCTGGCTTTGAATTGGGTTAAATGAGTCTACATTGCCATATAATCCAGTTTCTGATCTGGCTTTGAATTGGGTTAGATGAGTCTACATTGCCATATAACCCAGTTTCGGATCTGGCTTTGAATTGGGTTGGATGAGTCTACACTGCCATATAATCCAGTTTCTGATCTGGCTTTAAATTGGGTTAAATGAGTTTACATTGCCATATAATCCAGTTTCTGATCTGGCTTTGAATTGGGTTAGATGAGTCTACATTGCCATATAACCCAGTTTCGGATCTGGCTTTGAATTGGGTTGGATGAGTCTACACTGCCATATAATCCAGTTTCTGATCTGGCTTCGAATTGGGTTAAATGAGTCTACATTGCCATATAATCCAGTTTCTGATCTGGCTTTGAATTGGGTTAGATGAGTCTACATTGGCATATAATCCAGTTTGCGATCTGGCTTTGAATTGAGTTAGATGAGTCTACATTGCCATATAATCCAGTTTCTGATCTGGCTTCGTGGTGGGTTTGAGCAGGGTGGGCAACCTACGGCCCGCGGGCTGGATGCAGCCCCCTGGCCGGTTCTGTCTGGCCCGGGGAGAAGGTCGTCGGGAGCGAGGCCAACCCAGAAGAAGGGGTGCCGCTGCCGCCATCCCATCGCAGCGGCTTTAGAGTGCCCCAGGCTCTCCGCCTCCTTCTCCTGCCTCCGGCATGGAGAGGCTTCGGATGGCCAGTGTGGGAGGGTCAGTGCCGGCGGCGTGGCGGGGAGGAGCCTTTGGACGACTTCCTGTAGTCCCGGATGAGCTGGCTGAGACATTCTGGGAGCCATAGGAGTCAGGAAACTACGGTTCCCAGAATGTCTCAGCCAGCTCATCCGGGACTACAGGAAGTCATCCAAAGGCTCCTCCTCGCCACACCGCCGGCATCCGGAGCCTCTCCACGCCGGAGGCAAGAGGAGGAGGTGGAGAGCCCAGAGCTGGTGCTGCCTCCACCCTCGGGCCTTCCCTCACTCCACCGATGCGCGACCCTCCATGCAAGGGGGCCAAAGCCCAGGATCACCACCGCGAGGGCACTCCGGAGCCGCTAGAGAAAGCAGGAAGGAACCCCCGCTGCCCGCTTTGAGGCAGGACCATGGCAATACGGACTGCCACTCCACCTCCCTGTGCCCTCCCTCTGCCCTCCTCCCTTCTTCGCACCTTCTTGAATTTTATTTTATTTTAGTGGTTTTTATTATTATTTTATAATAATTTTATAATAATAATATAATAAATAATATATTATATTATAATTTCAATATATTATGTCTATATATATATATATATATACATACTATAATATAATTATGGTATTAATACTAATAATATATGAATATTTCTTGATATATTAATATGTTAATATTAATTATGTGTAATATATAGTAAATATAGTAAATAAATAAATAAATACATTATGTAGATTAGAATGTAGTTCCGCCTTTAGGTGTGGCCCTCCGTAATATTTTTTGGCTCTCGTGTGGCCCCTTGGAAAAAATAATTGCCCACCCCTGAGTTAGAGCAGTGTTTCCCAACCGTTTTTGAGCCACGGCACACTTTTTACATTTCCAAAATTCTGGGGCGACACCACCAACCAAAATGACACAAAATGACACTCTAACACAGTAATACATATAGTTAATATGTTTTTAAATGTATTTATAGACTCAGTGTGAAACCTGGGCCTGTTTGAATGAACACAACATAGGTATCCTGGCAGGAATGGCAGAAAGACACAAACTTCCCACACAGAACTCCCATAACCAAGAGGAAATGCTATACGAGTTTGGTGGGCATTGACCTTGGGTTTTGGAGTTGTAGTTCACCTATATCCAGAGAGCACTGTGGACTCAAACAATGTTGGATCAGGACCAAACTTGGCATGAATACTCAATATGCCCAAATGTGAACACAGATGGAGTTTGAGGAAAATAGACCTTGACATTTGGGAGTTGTAGTTGCTGGGATTTATAGTTCCCCTACAACCAAAGAGCATTCTGAACCCGACCAATGATAGAACTGGGCCAAACTTCCCACACAGAACCCCAGGAGGAGGCAAGAGGAGGTCTCTACTTGGGGAAAGGGAGGCGGGTCTTCCCAATGCATGGAGAGGGAGAGACCAAGTAGACAACGGGTGGGGAGGGGGGTGTTTGTAGTTTTGTGCCTTTATCGAGGTAGGTTTCTTAGGGTTTTTAGACTTCAACTCACTAGACTCTCCCCCCCCCTCCCCTCCTGGAGGTTCCAATTTCCCACGGCACACCTGATGATCGCTCACAGCACACTGGTTGGGAAACACTGGGTTAGAGAGTCTACACCTGTGGTTCCCAAAGTGGGCGCTACCACCCCCTGGTGGGCGGTGGGGCAATCTAGGGGGGCGCTGGAGGGCCCAGGAGAATTTGGGGGGCGCTGAACCTCTGTAAGGGGGCGGTGGGGGCGATGGCGTGAGCCAGGTGACAGGCTACCATCCATCTCTGTGTGTGTCTCTCTCCTTTGCGCTTCCTGCTCCCTCCTCCTCTCGCCAAGCAAGGGATAATAATAACAATACCTTTGGGTTCCCTTCCAACTGGTTGAGTCTTATAACAACAATAATAATAATGTCTTTCAACATATTTAGTGGAATGTGGATTCAGTGCGGTAATCAATTTATTAACAAAAAAAGAATCCGATTGCAAAATAGTCAATCGGGGTGATTTGAGATAAGAGCCGAGGATTACGAGATTGGTGAAAGCATGCCAGGTCCATCCTTCTCATTAAGATGATTTTGAATGTTTTAACTTTTTTTTGTATTACCTTTCTGTTCAAAGTTCAAAAAATAGTTTCATAACTATAGGGGGAGGTCATCCGGAGTTTCGGAGTGCGGTGTCATCTGTACGCAGATGATGTCCAACTCCGTCACTCCTTCCCACCTGCTACTAAGGAGGCACTCAGGTCCTGAACCGGTGCTTGGCCGCTGTGTCGGACTGGATGAGGGCGAACACATTGAAATTGAATCCAGACAAGACAGAGGCACTCCTGGTCAGTCGAAAGGCCGAACAGGGCATAGGGTTACAGCCTGTGTTAGACGGGGTTACACTCCCTCTGAAGGTTCAGGTTCGCAGTTTGGGTGTGATCCTGGACTCATCGCTGAGCCTGGAACCCCAGGTTTTGGAGGTGACCAGGGGAGCATTTGCACAGTTAAAACTTGTGCACCAGCTGCGCCCGTACCTTGAGAAGTCTGACTTGGCCACGGTGGTCCATGCACTGGTTACATCCCGTATAGATTACTGCAATGCTCTCTACGTGGGACTGCCTTTGAAGACTGTTCAGAAGCTGCAACTAGTCCAATGGACAGCAGCCAGGTTGATGACAGGAGCACCATTCGGAGAGCGTACAACTCCCCTGTTGTGCCAGCTCCACTGGCTGCCAGTTTCCTACTGGGCACAATTCAACGTGCTGGTTTTGGCCTTTAAAGCCCTTAACAGTTCTGGTCCAACTTACATGTCCGAACACATCTCTTCCTATGAACCTTCAAGATGCTTAAGATCATCCGGAGAGGCCCTGCTCTCGGTCCCACCTGCTTCGCAGGCACGCTTGGTGGGGACGAGAGACAGGGCCTTTTCAGTGGTGGCTCCTCGGCTTTGGAACACCCTTCCTAATGACATCAGATCGGCCCCCTCCCTTCTGACATTTCGCAGGAGAGTTAAGACCTGGCTATTTGACCGGGCATTTGCAGATGTAGTATGATTGTCAAATTGAGATCTAAGGAACGACGACGATGCAATTGGAAGTCGATTTAATTAATGAGAGGCTGATATTGTCTTTTTAACGTTGAAAGCTAATTTGTATATGTTGGAGTTGTATTGTATTGATAATTGTTGATATGTTTGTCTTGAGCAGTTTTTGCTGTTGTACAGCGCCTCGAGTCACCTTCGGGCTGAGAGAGGCGGTCTAGAAGCAAAGTAAATAAAAATAAACAAAAAAAAGAAACCGATTGCAAAATAGTCAATCGGGGTGATTTGAGATGACTGCTGACGAAAATAAGAGCTGAGGATTACGAGATTCTAATTCACAACTTTCTTTATTATATTTTACGAAAAAGGTAGAAAATATTAATACATATATCTTTCTGTTTAATTGCTATTAAATTTTTTAAAAAATAATTTCTAGGGGGGCGGTGAGTAAAAAAAAATTCTGAAAAGGGGGCGGTAGGCCAAAAAAGTTTGAGAACCACTGGTTCAGATAAATAATTCGATGACTTCAGAAGCGCAGAAACATCCCACGGTCTGGAAAGATAAGGTGAGAGAAGCATTTCATCTGTTTTGGGGAAGTACCAATGTCTTCTCTAAACATATTGTAATACGTAGGCGTGATATTCAGAGTTGAGTCCAGCCCACATTGGTGACAGATGTATGGTTTCGTCCAATTATATTTTGATGAAGAAGGATGAAGACTGGATCTCATATTCAGGGCTGGATTAAGGTTATTTAAAGTGGAATTGAGCCAAACTTGGAGACCGGCCGTTGAGAAGAAGATGAAAAATCTTAGTCTGGGCAACATGGAGAAGTGAGTGAATGAATTAATGGAGGAAGGGAGGAAGGGAGGGAGGAAGAAATTATTATTATTATGTTGTTGTTGTTGATACTGAGGATCAAGGGAGCAAAGCTAGGATAGTTTCCCCTGCATCGCACCCTCTGCCTCCTTTTTACAGGGGGGAGATAAAGCAGAGTATGAATATAATAATAATAATAATAATAATAATAACCTGAAAAGCCTTAATTTGGACAGAACATCAATCCATATGTGTGTGTGTGTGTGGCTATATACAAACACACACACACATAGTTGATGTTCTATCTAAATTATGGCTTTTCAGGTTAAGGCCCATTATGCTGTTGTTGATACTGAGGATCAAGGGAGCAAAGCTAGGATAGTTTCCCCCTGCATCGCACCCTCTGCCTCCTTTTTACAGGGGGAGATAAAGCAGAGTATGAATATAATAATAATAATAATAATAATAATAACCTGAAAAGCCTTAATTTGGACAGAACATCAATCCATATGTGTGTGTGTGTGTATGTGGCTATATACAAACACACACACACACATATGGATTGATGTTCTATCTAAATTATGGCTTTTCAGGTTATTATTATTATGCTGTTGTTGATACTGAGGATCAAGGGAGCAAAGCTAGGATAGTTTCCCTGCATCGCACCCTCTGCCTCCTTTTTACAGGGGGGAGATAAAGCAGGGTATGAATATAATAATAATAATAATAACCTGAAAAGCCTTAATTTGGACAGAACATCAATCCATATGTGTGTGTGTGTGTATGTGGCTATATGTCAGCTCTCTATAGCCACTCCTAAATGAAGACACAGAACGCCATCTGGATATCACTAGGAATTTTTACTATAGGATACTAACATGCAAGAAGCCAGGAGTGCCGTTACAAAATGGGGCACTCCTTTATATACCTCCCCCCACATTCAAATAATCATAATCCGGCGCAAACCCCAAAGCCTGTGAGTTCACTGGGTTCACTGGTCTTCCTTTCCCAGGCGGCAGTCCCAGGTGCACTATCTCTTGATGATGTCAGCGGCCTTGAGTTTGGCTGCTGGAATCCAAGCACCACATCTCAGGCCCTGGCATGGCGCCTCCTTCCCCTTCCTGTGGGGCAGTGTTTTTTCAACCTTTTTTGAGCCGCAGCACGTTTTTTTTACATTTACAAAATCCTGGGGCACACCACCAACCAAAATGACACAAAATGACACTCTAACACAGTAATACATATAGTTAATGTGTTTTTAAATGTATTTATACACTTAGTGTGAAACCTGGGCCTGTTTCGATAAACACAACATAGATATCCTGGCAGGAATGGCAGAAAGACACACACGAAGATCTTGCTCAACAGCTGGGAGTTATAGTTCACCTGCAATCAAAGAGCATTCTGAACTCCACCAATGATGGAATGGAATCAAACTTCCCACACAGAACTCCCATAACCAAGAGAAAATACTATAAGAGTTTGGTGGGCATTGGCCTTGAGTTTTGGAGTTGTAGTTCACCTACACCCAGAGAGCACTCCGGAGGGGAGGGAGGAAGACATGAGGCGAGTCTGCGCAGTAGCGCCCGCACGGGTCACGTCTTCCTTCCTCCCGCAGAAGCGGCAGCGTGAGCAAAGCGAGGCAAAGTGAGCAGAGCGAGGCTGGGAAGAAGGGAACCCGAGGGGAGAAGAAAGTGTTCGGCAGGAGGGGGAAGAAAGGGTATTGGAGGTCCCAATTTCCCACGGCACACCTGATGACCGCTCACGGCACACTAGTCTGCCACGGCACTCTGGTTGGGAACAGGGCCGGTCTTTCCATTAGGTGGAGTAAGCGGCCGCGTGAGGTGTCACCACCTGGGAGGGCGCCCGCCGTGCCGGCCGCCCACCCCACCTCCGCGCCTCCGAGCCAGCTCCGCCGCCCGCGGCGCGCCGGCTGTGCCTCCGCATGTGCACTGGCTGGAGGCATGCTCGGGCCAGTGCGGCCCGCGCCACGCCTCCGCAGCCGGCGCGTCGCCGGGCTGGATGCACCCGCACCGCTGGGCTGGATGCGCCCGTGTCGCCGGGCTGCATGCACCCGCGTGCCTGGCTGCACGCACCCACGCTGGGCGCCGCCCCGCATGCGTGGATGTCCGCACATGCGCATTGGCTTCCGAGCGTGCCTCCAAGTGGAGGCGCACTCGGAAGCCAGTGCGCATAGGTGACATTCGCGCATCTTGGTGCCATCTTGTAGGCGTGACCAGGAGCCCTGGGCGCCAAAATAATGGTCGCCACTCCCGGGATAGGTGCCGCCCCTGGTTGGGAAACACTGCTGTGGGGGAAATCAAAACATAAAATGCTATACATCACCATTATTCAATGTGCCTCTATTTTTTGAGTGTAGTTTCCCTAGGTCTTTTGGCAGTTTTAATTGATATGTCACCTCATTAATTTTTTTCTGCAAACGAAACGGTTCAACGAAACATGAGGAAAGTTTCTTTGAGGGTAGCCCCAGGTTCAGGTTCTTTGTACTTAGCCAGACTAAATCTCCCTCTGCTAGCTTCTCCCCCTCCTACCTCCTCTTATCTGCAAACAGCTTGTGTCTCTTTTGTGTGTTTCTCAGCACCTTAACTATTTCTGGCCAAGCGCCGTTTTCCCACATCGACAACCGAGGAAGGGGGGGGGGGCACGTTTTGCCCATACTCTATCTCAAATGTCTCCGGATGAAAAGCCGTACTCATGCCTCCAGCAGAAATAATAATATAGTGCAATATAATACTATATAATATACTAGCTTGGGGACCCGGCGGTGCCCGGGTTATTTGAGGAGGGCATTGTGTGCCAAGGTTGGTTGCTATTAGATGTTTCTGTGGCTTGCAGTGGTCTCAGGAACTTAGTGAAGGTACTGCAAGTCCCATCGGCCATGGTCCATCCCCCTCCAAACAGCACCAGGACGTAGAGTGGGTCATGGGGGCTCTGTGTGTCACATTGGGTCTTGATCATTCTTTGGATGAGGGTTGCAGTGGTCTCGGAAGGTGAGTGAGGTATTTCAAGTCCCATCATCTGTGGTCCATCCTCCTTGAAACAGCACCAGGGTGTTGAGTGCGTCAAGGGGGCTCTGTGTGCTAATTTTGGTCTGTATTGGTCATTGGGTGAGGGTCGCGTTGCGAAGTAGGCCATTGGGCCCCTGTGTGCCAAGTTTGGTCCTGATCCGTCACTGCTGTGGGCCGCAGTGTCCGACTGCCTGAGGCCTTTCCTTTTCTCTCTGCGTCACCTTAGAATGTTGGAATGGGGATGGGCAATCGGAGTCCTTTATGGAAATACAATTTTAGTGGCAACCAATCCCCTCTGTCTAGGGCCGTAGAATGTTGGAGTTATGAGGCTGGCCAATCAGAGTCCTTTATGCAAATAATCCCATAGTGGCAACCTATCGAAACGCTGTCACATATTCCTTGGCATGCAACAACACAAGAGGTGAGCTATGGATGTACAAGCTGACAAACTGCAACCAGTCAAAGATAATTAACAATCAATCATTATCAAAATATTGATCAGAACATATTCCTTGGCACCTCCACACCTCCCAGAAAATGAACATTCCATTTCCAACAGAAAAAAACCTGTCATTTGGCTAACTCAAGCATTCAGTTGCATTCTGTTTTGCTGGCCAATCAGAGTCCTTTATGCAAATAGTGTCTCAGTGACAACCAATTACCTCTGTCTGGTGCCTTAGAGTGTTGGAGTTCTGAGGCTGGCCAATCAGAGTCCTTTCTGCAAATATTCCCACCGTGGCAACCAATTGAAACCCTGGCACATATTCCTCCGCACCTCCCGCCCTCCACACCGCCGTAAACACTGACTTTTATTAGATAGATAGATAGATAGATAGATAGATAGATAGATAGATAGATAGATAGAGTGTTTGCTCTGGGGAAAACTCCTTTTCTCATCCCGGGAGTGGGATTCAGGGTGGCTCCCAGCCGGCAACGATTCGATGCCTCCATGTACACATAATAAAATACATAATAAAAACCAATAATTACATACAGTTAAAACATTAAGTCAATTCAATTAAAAATATGCTTAAATATAACAGTTTTGTGGCCTTATGTAGCTGAATTCTGTGGTTGGAGATTCCCTCAGGCTTGTCCATAGTCCATTACCATCACAATTGTCATCATTGTCCTCCTCAGCATAATTACCCGAAGGTCTGGCCCCCCACCCATGTTTTCCAGCTCCGACACACAGCACCAGCGCTTCAGGCAGTCCTCCTACCGAGAGGGCGAGGGGCCCCGAGAGGTGTGCAGCCGCCTTTACTCTCTCTGCCGCCAGTGGCTGAAGCCGGAGCAACACACCAAGGCGGAGATGCTGGACCTGGTGATCCTGGAGCAGTTCCTGAGCATCCTGCCCCCAGAGATGGGGAGCTGGGTCCGAGAGTGTGGGGCAGAGACCTCTTCCCAGGCGGTGGCCCTGGCAGAGGGCTTCCTCCTGAGTCGGGCAGAGGACGAGAAGCAGGAAGGACAGGTGAGGCATTTCCTCTTGGTTTCCCCAGGCCCGGATTAACCACTTTTTGTGCCCTAGGCCACACTTTGGAATTATGCCCCCTCTACTACCAGCACTGGAAGTTGTTGTTTGGGATCCGGGAAGGGAGGGTGGGACCCAAGCCATGCCTGCCTTTCCTTCCTTCCTTGCCCGGGGGCATGGGGGCCGTGGTGGGGTGGCCATCTGCCGGGGCTGATTAGGATCCCCGTGCCCCAGGGAGGGAGAGTAGTGGGGAGAGGCCTGGGGTGCCTTTCTTCCTTCCTTCGGTGGGGGGGGGGGGCTCCCTAGAGATAGAGAGACACCCACCCGTCTCCGTCTCCTTCAGGGCCGCTGCTCCTCCTCGGTTGCAATCCGTGGCTCAGGGAGAACTCCCCTCCGTGGACTTCCGCCTCCAAACAGGCCCTCGCCTTCCTATTGGCCGAGTCTGCGGAGCCACGCCCGCCCAGGAGGGAGGGAGGCTCCCCGATTGGCCAGCTGCTGCTCTTCAGCTTTGATCGATGGGTGTCACAAGGTGGGAGGCGGGGCCAGGAGGCGAGCTCGGAGGACTCACTCCTGGCCCTGCCCACTCCCCGCCTCCCAGGGAGGGAAGGAGTGATGTCACCCTGGGAGGCGACGGAGCCATCAAGGAAGGCGAGCCTGGCCGAGTGATGTCACCCTGGGAGGCTCCGCCCCTGGCTGAGTAGTGGGGAGGAGGGAGGGAGGGAAGCCGCCGCTACCATTGCCGCCACTGCTACCACCGCCACCGCCGCTGCTGCTGCCGCCGCTACCGCCACTACCGCCGCTGCTGCCGCCGCTCCTTCTGCTCCTCGCCCTGCGCGTCCTGTCTTGAGACCAGGCTCGGCCCTCCCTCCCCCCCTTCCCCCTCCCTCTGGGGCCTTTACGCTTCAACTCCCGCCATTCCCAAGGGCTGACCATGGAGGTTTTTTTAAAATTATTTTGGGGGGGGGTACGTGAATTGCGCCCCCCCTCGGCTTGCGCCCCTAGGCCATGGCCTAGGTTGGCCTTATGGGTAATCCGGGCCTGGGTTTCCCTCCCCTTGGGACTGATGGATAGGTTACATGTACATCCTGCCTTCTTTCCAAGATGGGGCCAATGTGAGGGAGAAGTCGGTCGGACCCTGCTCCCTCGGCCTCTTTCCCCACCCGCTCGGCCCCTCCTGCTCTCACCTCCAGGTCCACTGTGAGCTCAGTGGCTACTCTGCTCTAATTTGAGGACCCTGATCTCTCTCCATACTACTTCTGGAATACTCTGTGCTCTTCCAGGCGCAAAATACCGGCATTGGTGTCCAGCCTGATGTCCTTCAATCGGACAAATCTCACTCAGGCACCACTCGGAGCCTCCAGCAGAAGGAACGCAAGCGGAAAGGAGTTGGGTCTGCAGCCTTAGAGGGTAAGGAGGAGCCCTTCTGGGAGTTTCAGTGTTTTATGTCAATGCAAATTCCCCTTCTGGGGATTGTAGCATGCCCACAATCAGTTTGAGTTAGAGAAGGCATACATGTAGGATCAAATCAGCTTGTAAGGAGTATATTGGTATAATTTGGTTGCAAAAGGTGCAATTTCAGTGTGATTTGGAGTTTTCTTTAGGGTTCAATTTCTGCATTTGCATCCTGTTGGGTGGGACTGAAAGATCAGCCGTGCGGTAGGTTCCCGGCTGAAACCCGAAGCTAAGATGAGCCCTGAAACTGAGCTGGAAGACAGACAGACAGACAAGGAAGAATAGCTTGAGTCCATTGAACGACCAAGCCCAGGACTAGTTTCAATCCAACCTATTCACAGCACTGAATGAGAAGGAAAGGTCCTGAACTCCAGACCTTGACACATTATTCCTGGGCTGGAGAATGCCCCTGCCTTCAGAGAGTCATGTCCTCCTAGGTTCCTTTTCAGGACTGGAATGGTCACCTCTGAGGCATATTGATGTGATCACTTTCTGCACCTCTCTCTCTCCCCCCTCCCTTCCCCCTCTCCCCCTCTCGCCCCCCCCCTCTTGGCCCCCTCCCTCCCTCGACCCCTCCCTCTCTCGACCCCTCCCTCTCTCGACCCCCCTTCTCCCTCTCGACCCCCTTCTCCCTCTCAAACCCCTTCTCCCTCTCTCCCCCTCTCTCCCCCTCTCCCTCCCTCTCCCTCCCTCCCTTTCACCTCCCTCCCTCTTGCCCCTCCTTCTCGCCCCCTCCTCCCTCTCTCCTCCCTCTCGCCCCCTCCTCCCTCTCCCCCCCTCTCTCACCCCCCTCTCTCTCCCCTCCCCCTCCCTCTCTCCCTCCTCCGTCCCTCCTCTCCCCTCCCCCTCTCTCCCCCTCCCCCTCTCCCTCCCTCTCTCTCCCCTCCCCTCTCACCCCTCCCTCTTGCCCCCTCCTTCTCGCCCCTCCTCCCTCTCTCCCTCCCTCTCGCCCCCTCCTCCCTCTCGCCCCTCTCTCTCACCCCTCTCTCACCCCTCTCTCTCTCTCCCCTCTCCCCCTCCCTCCACCTCTCCCCCTCCTCCCCTCCCTCCCCCTCCGCCCCTCTCCTTCTCCCTCCCCCTCCCCTCTCTCCCCTCCCCCTCTCACCCTCCCCTCCCCTCTCACCCCTCCCTCTCTTGCCCCTCCTCCCTCTCTCCTCCCTCTCGCCCCCCTCCTCCCTCTCGTCCCCCTCTCTCACCCCCTCTCTCATCCCCCTCTCTCCCCCTCTCTCTTCCTCTTCCTCCCCCCCTCTCCCCCTCCCTCTCTTGCCCCTCCCTCTCTCGACCCCCCTCAATCTCTCGACCCCTCCCTCTCTCGACCCCCTTCCTCTCAACCCCCTTCTCCCTCTCAACCCCTCTCTCCCCTCTCTCCCCCCCTCTCCCTCCCCCCTCTCCCCCTCTCCCCTCTCTCCCTGCCCCCTCCTTCTCTTGCCCCTCCCTCTCTTGCCCCCTCCCTCTCTCGACCCCTCCCTCTCCCGATCCCTCCTCTCTCTCGACCCCTTCCTCCTCCCCTCTCCCTCCCCCTCCCTCTCCCTCTCCCCTCTCTCTCCCCCAGGGGCTGGGACGATGTTGTTGCCGAATCCACCGTCGCATCTTCCGCTTTGTGACGGAGTAGAAGTGAACCAGGTAAGCAGAAGGATTCCCGGGAGAGGAGGGCTGGAGCTGCCCGGGGGCCATTGGTTGCAAGCTCAGACAAGATTGAACCAACATCCATGTCAATCATTTCAAAGAGATTCTTGTGATCATTTTTCTTGATTTCCCTGATTTCCCTCCGTTTCCCGCCAGGGCCCAATCGCCTTTGAGGACGTGGATGTCCATTTCTCTCTGGAGGAGTGGGCTCTCCTGAATCCGGGCCAGAAAGCCTTGCACGAGCAGGTCATGGAGGAGATTCACGGGATGGTGGGCTCTCTCGGTAAGGCTCCCTCACTGGTGGGGATTTCCATTTCAATAATTTCTGGAAACATCCCTGTCACTGAAGGTCCTCAAGTCAGGGCTTGTGTACATACATAGAATCCTAGAGTTGGAAGGGACCTTGTGGGCCATCCAGTCCAACTGCCTGCCAAGAAGCAGGACAATGGCATTCAAAGCACCCCCAACAGATGGCCATCCAGCCTCTGTTTAAAAGCCTCCTTAAAAGGAGTTTCGACCACACTTCGGGGCAGGGGGTTCCACTGCTGAACAGCTCTCCCAGTGAGGAAGTTCTTCCTAATGCTCAGGCGGAATCTCCTTTCCTGTCGTTTGAAGCCATTATTCAATTGCGTCCTCGTCTCTGGGGCAGCAGAAAACAGGCTAGCTCCTTCCTCCCTGGGAGTTCCTCTCATATTTATACATGTAAAAGCCTTACAGAATTACACAGGTATTGAAACCAGAGCAGTTGGCTGGACAAAGGGACAGTCCTCAGAACGGGATTTCGAAGAAGTCTGTTTTTTTAAAAAATATTCTTTACCTGCCCGGGTTATTTGAGAAAGGCATTGTGTGCCAAGGTTGGTCCTTATCAGTTGTTTATGTGGCTTGCATTGGTCTCAAAAAGTGAGTGAAGGTACTTCAAGTCCCAGAATCCATGGTCCGTACTCCTCCAAATTGCACCAGATGTAGAGTGGGTCATGGGGGTTCTGTGTGCCAAATTTGGTCTTGATGAGTTATTGGATGAAGGTCACAGCATTCTTGGAAAGTGAGTGGAGGTACTTCCAAGTCCCATCATCCATGGTCCATCCTCCTCGATACTGCACCAGGATGTAGAATGAGTCATGGGGGCTCTGTGTGCCAAGTTTGGTCTTGATCAGTCATTGGATGAGATTGGCAGCGGTCTTGTGAAGTGAGTGGAGGTACTTCAAGTCCCATCATCCATGGTCCACCCTCCTCCACACTACACCAGGATGTAGAGTGGGTCATGGAGGCTTTGTGTACCAAGTTTGGTCTTGATCAGTGATTGGATGAGGGTCACAGCAGGCTTGGGAAGTGAGTGGAGGTACTTGAAATCCCATCATCCATGGTGCGCCCTCATCTAAACTGCAGTTGGATGGAGTGTGGGTCATGGGGGCTCTCTGTGCCAAGTTTGGTCTTTATCGGTCTTGGTTCTGGACCACAAGGGTCTGTGGGGAATGAAGAATTTGAAAGTACTACAAATCCCATAATCCATGGAGTTACATCAAATCCCAACATCCATGGTCCACCTTCCTCCAAACTGCAGTAGAATGTAGCATGGGTCATAGGGGCTCTGTGTCCCAAGGTAGGTTACTGTCAATTCAGGCCTTGTCAGGAAAATCAAGTTAATGAAGCCTTACTGTCAATTCAGACCTTAAACAGCATCCCAATAAATGAGGCCTAGTCAGGAAAATCAAGTTAATGAAACCTTACTGTCAATTCAGACCTTAAACAGCATCCCATTAAGTGAGGCCTAGTCAGGAAAATCAAGTTAATGAAGCCTTACTGTCAATTCAGGCCATACACAGTGTCCCATGAGCTGAGGCCTAATCGGGAAAATCAAGTTAATGAAGCCTTACTGTCAATTCAGGCCATACAAAGTGTCCCATGAGCTGAGGCCTAATCGGGAAAATCAAGTTAATGAAGCCTTACTGTCAATTCAGACCTTAAACAGCATCCCATTAAGTGAGGCCTAGTCAGGAAAATCAAGTTAATGAAGCCTTACTGTCAATTCAGGCCATACACAGTGTCCCATGAGCTGAGGCCTAATCGGGAAAATCAAGTTAATGAAACCTTACTGTCAATTCAGACCTTAAACAGCATCCCATTAAGTGAGGCCTAGTCAGGAAAATCAAGTTAATGAAGCCTTACTGTCAATTTTGGGCCTGGTCTGTGAATTGTAGGGGTTTCATTGTTCTGTGGGAAGTGAATTGGGTGAAGGTACTGCAAATCCCATCATTCGTGGCCCATCGTGCCCTAAAGTGCTCCAGGCTGTAAAGTGGTCCATTGGGCCTCTGTGTGCCAAGTGTGGCCCTGATTGGTGTGGGCACCAGGGCCGGTTCGTCCATTAGGCGAACTACGCAGGCGCGTAGGGCAACGTCACCGAGGAGGGGCGACGTCGCCCGGGAGGGGCGCTGCCGCGCTGGCTCCCCGCCACCTACAGCGCCTGTGGTGCCCGTGGCGCCCGTGCCACGCTGCCCAGCCGCTGCGCCAGCTAGGCCTCCGTGGCCAGCGCCGCACTTACTGCGCCTTTGTTAGGCAGCCCGGGCGCCGGCAGCCTTCTCCGCATGTGCGGAGCTTTGCGCATGCGCGAAAAAGGTCTGCGCATGCGTACTGGCTCCCGCTTTGGAGCCAGTGCACGTGCGCAGATTGGCGCATGCGCACTGGCCGCCAAAGCGGGAGGCGCACTCTGGAGCCAGTGCGCGCGCAGATTGGCGCATGCGCACTGGGGGCGCGCGCAATTTTTTTTCGCGTACCCCCCGGGAACAGCTTGGTCCGCCCCTGGTGGGCACAATGCTCTAAGGAAGTGAGTTATAGTACTTCAATCCAGTCATCCCTCAAATTGCAGCAGGATGTAGAGGGGTCTTGGGGGTTCTGTGTGGCAAGTTTGGTGTTGTTCTCTCATTGTTGGGGCACGCAAAATATTTTGGCCTTAAGCTGCCTTATCCCCCCTTGCCACTTTAGAGTATCGGAATGTTCGTGTTGGCTGGCCAATTAGAGCGTTATGCAAATACTCCCTCACTGGCAACCAATCATGTTGTCAGAATGTTGAGGCCGGGAGCCAATCAGAATGCTGGCACATATCCACAAATGCACAAACAAACAAACCCACATACAAACATTCTATATAGATATACTGTATATATATATATATAGAGAGAGAGAGAGAGAGAAAGAGAGGGAGAGAGAGGGAGACAGAGACAGAGACAGAGACAGAGAGATTAAACAGATTTTTAAAAGATATACATAAAATAAAAGTTTAAAAGTTATAGGCAAAGAGATAGAAACAGTAGAATAAGTAGTAGTAAGGTAAGAGATAGGAAATGTAGGAAAAGATAGAAATAGAAAGATCTAAAAACAAAAGAATAAAGAAAATTCTTGACTTCCTGAGTCTTTTCAAAGGTGGAATTTTCCTTTTCCTTGTTTGTTTTATTTTCTTTTTGTATCATTAACTTTGAGGTCTTCTCTTGTTTCTTGTTTTTCTTCTTTTTTCATATCCATATGTTGATGTTTCTATTCTTCACGTAGTCTGTTACTATCGACCAGTCTGTTTCCTTAATAGTGGTTCCTTTGTTTTTTTGTTATTAGATAGGTTAATCTATCCATATTTCTAATATCTATGATTTTCTCCAACCATTTTTCTTCCTCTGGTATTTCTTGGTCCTTTCATTTTTTGGCATAGCATATTCTCGCCGCCGTGCTTAATAGGAAGAACAATTTATCGGTGTTATTATCCATCTTATTTTCTGTCATTCCTAATAGGAAAGTGCGACGACGCAGCTTCCAGCTGGCGTCACTATGCGAATATGTGAATATGTGTGGGCACCAGGGCCGGTTCGTCCATTAGGCGAACTACGCAGGCGCGTAGGGGCGATGTCACCGAGGAGGGGCGACGTCGCCCGGGAGGGGCGCTGCCGCGCTGGCTCCCCACCACCTGCAGCGCCTGTGGTGCCCGTGGCGCCTGTGCCACGCTGCCCAGCCGCTGTGCCAGCTAGGCCTCCGTGGCCGGCGCCGCGCGCTTACTGCGCCTTTGTTAGGCAGCCCGGGCGCCGGCGCTTCCGCATGTGCGAGCTTTTGCGCATGCGCCAAAGGTCTGGCAGCATGCGTACTGGTTCCCTGCTTTGGAGCCAGTGCGCGTGTTAATTATTAGCAGATTGGCGCATGCGCACTGGCCGCCAAAGCGGGAGGCGCACTCTGGAGCCAGTGCGCGCTTCCTGGATTGGCGCATGCGCACTGGGGGTGATTTTTTTGGCCAGCGTACCCCCCGGGAACAGCTTGGTCCGCCCCTGGTGGACTGCTGCCACCGCCCCGGCTCTGCCCCTCCCCGCCCCCCTCCCCGCCCCGCTCCGCCCCCGCCTCCTCACCGGTGCGAGGAGGAGGAGGAAGGAAAGCCCCACCCCCAGAGCCGATGTGGGGCCTCCCCATGGCTGCTCCTCCCTCCCTCCCTCCCTCCTAAAGCCACCATGCCGGCCTGAGAAGCGGCCGAAATCGCCCTTTTCAGGCTGGCTTTAGGAGGGAGGGAGGATCGGCTCCGCGCTGGCGAGGAGGCGGGGGCGGAGCTGGGAGCGGAGCTGGGTGGAGCCGAGGGCGAGGAGGGGCAGAGTCAGGGGCGGAGCCGATCTTCCCTCCCTCCTAAAGCAGAGCCGAGGGGAGCAGAGCAAAGGGAGGGGGCGGTTGTGGATGGTGCTTGCGCCAGCCCGCGCATGCGCCCTTTAAAAAAAATCGAAATTTTTTAAAACTTGTTTTTGGAATTTTTTAAAAAAAAATGGGGTCTGGATCTGCTGCCCCCCCCCCCAAAAGTGCCGCCTGAGGCCATGGCCTAGGGTGGCCTTATGGGTAATCCGGGCCTGGTTGTGAGGGGTTCACGTTGCGAGACAGGTTAGGCAACTCTGCCTTTTAAACTGAGGCTTGACTTTTAGAAGCAATGGCACAGAGAGAGTTTTGAAGGTGAAACAACAATAAACAGTTTATTTTGGCACAAAAGCTTAGTTTGATACTTTGTTATAACACTTCCGAAGAGGCACAACTCGCAATGGTTACAAAGCTAAAATGTTGTTATGATTGTAGCAGATACAAAGTTGAAATGTTTAACTGTTGCTATTATCCAGTTAGATCAGTGTCTAACTATCTCAAACACACACAGGCACTCTTGCCTTCTAAAGGCACTCTTGCCTTCTAAAGGCACCCTTGCCTCTATCTAGCCCTCAGGTTTTACACAAACCGGCTGGCTCGCAAGCTCAGCCCACCAGAAGGGTCTCCCTACAGCTCTAGATACAGACTGACTGAAGAACCTGCTCTTTCCTAGAGCTGGTCTGACAGTTTAACTGCCAAAATTCAAAACTCCCAGAATTCTACTCCTGGTCCTGGCAGAAGGCTCTTGACTCCTCCCACTTCTGCTTCACAGTTACGTTGCCATGGTAACTCTGCTCTCCCTGCAGAGACTTGCTCTTAATATCAGCCCTTTCTGGCCCATATTACCTTAACATTTTAATCTATATATATAAAAAGAGAGTGGTCGTGGGATGGCCTTTATGCACGGCCAAACTATAACACCCCGACCCACAAAAAACACCGAACACATTCCCACAGACCACGAGGTACCTATAGGGCACAAAAAATCTGCCCTAGGTACCTCGCAAGACCCCTAAAACCGACCCCCAAAATAACCCCATAGACACCAAGTGTAGCGGCGCTTGCGGCGCACTCAAGCACCCCCCCTCCTCGCCCTCAGTCCTCGCTCACCGGCTGCCCGGGTCCGGGAGCGGCTGGAAGGCGACAGAGGAGGACAAGAAGGCAGCGGAAGAGGCACCCACGGCACAGCCCATGCAACCCGGGTTCAGAAGCGGCAGGGAGACAGCGGAGAAACTGGCCACGGCCACGGGACTACACTTCCCAGAAGGCACCGCACGGCTCACTGGCAAGGAGGGCGGAGAGTGGGCACTAAGGAACAGGAAGTCGCCGTGCGGGGCCTTCTGGGAAGTGTAGTCCCGAGGGCGTGCCCACTTGGTCCGCCGCCAGTAGCCCCTCACCTTAGAGAGAGGCAGGCAGGCAGGAGGCCCTCCACACGGCTGAGGGAAGGGGACGCGCTCCCGCTCCTCCTCCTCCACTTCGGGGCCTTCCCAGGAGCAGGAGAGGCGAAATCTCCACGGCGGAGTTGCGAGACTGCGGCCCGGGAAGAGGTGCACTGCTGCTTCTCCTTCCCCCTCCAAGATCTTCTTCACCTCCCTACTTTCATTCCCCTCACTGCTTTCTCCCTTCTAGGGATGGGGAAAGGAGGAGGAGGCGGCCCCAGGCTTCTCTCTCCTTGGCCACGACAAACCTCTTCCTCCCTTCCCGTCTCAGTTCTCCCCCCCCCACACACACACACACTCCTCAAACAACCTTTCCCAACCCCACTCTTCCCTTTCTGTAGGTTCCTCCTTCCTCTCCCAATCTTAACTTCCCCCACTCTCCAGCCCCTCTCCCTCCACTTTCCATTCGCAGACTTCCCCACGTTCCACCCTCTCTTTCCTATGTCATTCTTCCCCCTTTGACACACATATATACATACACACATATACATATATACACATACATACACACATATATACACACATATACATATATACACATACATACACACATATACACACACATATACAATGCACACCCATATATACATACATACACACACATACATATAGACACATGCACACACCCACCAAGACCATAAGTAACATCAATTCCAACCCTTACATACTCAGACTTTCTCGCATCTCCTAAATAGGGCACAGCAACGCGTGCCGGGTTCAGCTAGTACATATATAAAACTAGCTTTGGGACCCGGCGGTGCCCGGGTTATTTGAAATGGGCTGAGGCCTAGGAACCCTTACTGTCCATTCAGGCTGAGGCCTAGGCAGCCTTACTGTCAGTTGAGGCTGAGGCATAGGAAGCCTTACTGTCAATTCAGGCTGAGGTCTAGGAAGCTTTAATGTCCATTCAGGCTGAGGCCTAGGAAGCCGTACTGTCCATTCAGGCTGAGGCCTAGGAACCCTTACTGTCCATTCAGGCTAAGGCCTAAGAAGCCTTACTGTCAATGCAGGCTGAGGCCTAGGCAGCCTTACTGTCAATTCAGGCTGAGGTCTAGGAAGCTTTAATGTCCATTCAGACTGAGGCCTAGGAAGCCGTACTGTCCATTCAGGCTGAGGCATAGGAACCCTTACTGTCAATGCAGGCTGAGGCCTAGGGAGCCTTAATGTCAATTTAGGCTGAGGCCTAGGAAGCCTTACTGTCAATTTAGGCTGAGGCCTAGGAAGTCGTACTGTCAGTTTAGGCTGAGGTCTAGGAAGCCTTACTGTCAATTTAGGCTGAGGCCTAGGAAGTCGTACTGTCAATTTAGGCTGGGGCCTGGGAACCCTTACTGTCAATGGGAAACCTTACGGTCGCCCCGGGCTGGGTGGGTGCCGGTTGCCTACCCTGGATGGCGAGCAACTTAGCCCGTCATCTTCGGTTAAGAGCTTGGGTGTTCAGTTGGACTCCCTGCTGACCATGGAGGCCCAGGTCTCCGCGGTCTGCAGGGGGTCCTTCTATCACCTGCGACAGGCTAGGCGACTGGCACCCTACCTGTCTGGGAATGACCTGGCGACGGTAATCCAAGCGACGGTCATCTCGAGACTAGACTACTGTAACGCCCTCTACGTTGGCCTTCCCTTGTCGACACTCCGGAAACTCAAGCTAGTGCAGAATGCCGCCGCTCGCTTACTGACGGGTTCGTCAGTGAGGGAGCACATTACGCCCATTCTCCGGCAACTGCACTGGCTTCCCATCGAGTGAATTGTCTTCAAGGTGTTGGTATTGACCTTTAAGGCCTTACACGGCCTAGGGCCTGCGTACCTGAGGACCGCCTTACCCGTATTGCCCCGAGATCACTGCGGTCAGACGAACAGAATCTGCTGACTATACCATCTGTCCGCTCCTGCCATCTATCCACGACTCGTCAGAGAGCTTTCTCAGCGGCAGCTCCAGTGCTGTGGAACTCTTTGCCGGACAGTGCTCGGGCCATCTCGGAACTAGCCCCTTTTAGAAGGGCCTGTAAGACCGCCCTTTTTGAACTAGCGTTCAACTAAACCCTAACGGATGGTATGTCGTATACTCTCTGTATATTCCCTGCACCTCGTGATATGTCAAACCGTGTTTTTAACCTGTTTTATGTTTTACTGTAGGACTGCATGTCTGTGACATGCTGCCCATGTGTATTTTACTGTTATCCGCCCCGAGCCTGTAGGGAGGAGCGGAATACAAAATTGAAGAAATAAATAAAATAAATAAATAAATGCAGGTTGAGGCCTAGGAGGCCGTACTGTCAATGCAGGCTGAGGCCTAGGAGCCTTACTGTCAATTCAGGCTGAGGCCTTGGAAGCCTTACTGTCGATTCAGGCTGAGGCCTAGGAAGTCTTACTGTTAATTCAGGCTGAGGCCTAGGAAGCCTTACTGTCAATTCAGGCTGAGGCCTAGGAAGCCTTACTGTCAATTCAGGCTGAGGCCTGTTGGGGAAAGTGGTGTTTTCATCTTTGGCTGGAAGGATGTATGTCTATTTTTGGGCCTAGCTTGTAATGCTAGTAGTGCCTGTAGTGAAATCCTCTCAAAAAAGGAACATTCCATTGCCAACTGAAAAAAAACTGTCAACTGTCAATGGAAAAAACTGTCAACTGTCACCAATCAGTGGCTATATGCACTGCTCGCAAGCATTCAGTTGCATTCTGTTTTGCTGGCCTATCACAGTCATATATGCAAATTGTCTGTCAATGGCAATGTCCCTCAGTGGCAACCAATCATGTTGTTAGAATGTAGAGGCTGGGCGACACCCCCCCCCTCCCCCGGGCAGTGTAGAGTTTCAGAATGTTGGGTGGCTGGCCAATCAGACCTTTATGCAAATGATCCTGCATTGGGAGCCAATTGAAACGCTGGCACATAATCCTCCGCAAACACTGACTTTTATTATATCTATAGATTACATTTAACCTGTAACAAAATTACCAGTTCACCACAGACCTTCCCTCCCCAAATTTTATTTTTAATTCTCTCGATTGCTAGAGTGAATTAAAAATAATGAGGGTGTACATAACATTATAACACTTAACAACATTTATACAATTATCTGTACTATATACAAACCATCAGTTATTGCTCATCTCCTGTTCTCAAGGCATTCTGGATAATGAATCCGCTACCACATTAGATTTACCTTTTACATGTAAAATATCAAAGGTATAATCTTGTAACAATAAACTCCATCTTAAAAGTTTATTATTTGTACCTTTGGTGGTTGTTCAACCACTTTAGTGGTGCATGATCGGTCTGAAAGGTGAACCTTCTTTCCCATAAGTAAGGTCTCACTCAATTTTTGGATTGACCAAACTATAGCCAAACATTCCTTCTCTATCGTAGACAAACTACATTCTCGGGGTAAAAGCTTCTTACTTAAGAAGAGGCTGGGACGACTTTCCCCTTCCAAATCTGTTTGGCTCAATACTGCTCCCAGACCAGTCTCTGATGCGTCACAGGTCAGAGTAAAAGGCTGGTCAAAGTTTGGAGCTCGTAAAACTGATTGTGACGTGACAGCTTGCTTCAACGGATCCATAGATTTTTGACACTGCTCTGTCCAAATCATTTGATTGGGACAGGTCTTACACGTTAGATCAGTCAGAGGGGCTGCTAACTCACTAAAAGAAGGGATAAACTTCCTGTAATATCCTGCTAACCCTAGAAATGATCTCACTTGTTTCTTATTTTTGGGTGTGGGCCACTGATGGATGGCTTCAACTTTGGTGGGTTCTGGACCAATTACCCCACAACCTACAATATGTCCTAGGTACTTAGCTGAGCGACTACCCATTCGACACTTAGGGGCTTTGATGGTTAACCCCGCTTTCTGTAACCGACCCAACACATGTTCCACACGTTTCATGTGATCTTCCCAGGTATCACCAAAAATCCCTATAGCGTCCATATACGCCACGCAAAAATCTCCCATCCCATGCAATACCTTATCTATTAAGCATTGGAATGTGGCCGGGCTGTTTTTTAAACCAAAAGGTAAAACTTTAAATTCGTACAGCCCTTCATATGTCCTAAATGGTGTTTTTCCCCCTATCCTGGGGAGCCATAGGCACTTGCCAAAATCCCTTAGTCAGATCTAAACTGCTAATGTAGTTGGCTTTCCCCATTTTCTCCAACAATTTTTTCCCCATGTTTATCTTGAACCCCGCCACGTCTCCAAAGTCTATTATTTTTAAAAGGGTAAGTGGCCTCCTTTCCCACCTTTTGCTGCCTCCTCAGTCGAGAGAGAGAGAGAGAGAGAGAGAGAGATCTCTCTCCTGCCCCAGGCCGCCGCCGGGCCCTCTCCCTCGCCCAAGTGCAGGAGGCCTCCCTCTGGGGCAGGCGCCTGCAGCCGGGCACGCTCTCCTCTGCCGGCGCCCGTCTAGGAGGGAGGGAGAGAGGGAGACCTCGCTGGAGGTTTCCTCCCAGAAGCACGCTCTCCTGACGTTTCGCCCTTAGGGGCGGGCTGAGACAACTTTTTTTTGGGTCCGTGATCTGCGCCCCCTTCGGCTTGCGCCCCTAGGCCATGGCCTAGGTTGGCCTTATGGGTAATCTGGGCCTGTGAGCAGTTATATCTTCTTTTCTTCCATTTCTATGTTGTTTGAAGGATCATTTCAATCTCCTTCTTATACCAATTCCCTGGACTCCTTCTCACTCACACTGTTTCTGTCCTTCTTCACAGCAGATAACTGGAACACCAAACCCAGGAAGCATTTGGGTCACAAGGGGGGCCTCCCTGGACGCCAGCAAACCCACAGAGAAGAGGGAGGTTCGGCCAGAGAAAGGCCCTACAAATGCAATGTGTGTGGAGCGTGTTTTACCCAAAATATGGGACTCAGGCTTCACAAGACACTCCGTGTTGGGAAAAGCCATTGTAAATGGAAAGTGTCAGCAAAACGTACTGCTGGTGACAAACTGCCAGATCCAAGACCAGAGGAAGGAACTGAGGATGTCATAAGCCAGGAGGGTAGGACATCTTTGACCCAGAGTTCACACTCGGTGAGGCACAAAAGACTCCACACAGGAGAGAAGCCATACCAATGCCAGGAGTGTGGGAGACGTTTTGCTGTGAGTTCAGACTTGGTGAGCCACAAGAGGGTCCACACAGGAGAAAAGCCACACCAATGCCAGGAGTGTGGTAAACGTTTTGCTGTGAGTTCAGCCTTGGCGAGGCACAAGAGAGTCCACACAGGAGAAAAGCCATACCAATGCCAGGAGTGTGGCAAACGTTTTGCTCGCAGTTCAGACTTGGTGACCCACAATAGACTCCACACAGGAGAGAAGCCATACCAATGCCAGGAGTGTGGGAGACGTTTTGCTGTGAGTTCAGACTTGGTGAGCCACAAGAGGGTCCACACAGGAGAAAAGCCACACCAATGCCAGGAGTGTGGTAAACGTTTTGCTGTGAGTTCAGCCTTGGCGAGGCACAAGAGAGTCCACACAGGAGAAAAGCCACACCAATGCCAGGAGTGTGGCAAACGTTTTGCTCACAGTTCAGACTTGGTGACCCACAATAGACTCCACACAGGAGAGAAGCCATACCAATGCCAGGAGTGTGGGAGACGTTTTGCTGTGAGTTCAGACTTGGTGAGCCACAAGAGGGTCCACACAGGAGAAAAGCCACACCAATGCCAGGAGTGTGGTAAACGTTTTGCTGTGAGTTCAGCCTTGGCGAGGCACAATAGACTCCACACAGGAGAGAAGCGATACCAATGCCAGGAGTGTGGCAAACGTTTTGCTCGCAGTTCACATTTGGTGAGGCACAAAAGACTCCACACAGGAGAGAAGCCACACCAATGCCAGGAGTGTGGCAAACATTTTGCTGTGAGTTCAGCCTTGGCGAGGCACAAAAGACTCCACACAGGAGAGAAGCCACACCAATGCCAGGAGTGTGGCAAACGTTTTGCTTGCAGTTCAGCCTTGGTGAGCCACAAAAGAGTTCGCACAGGAGAGAAGCTATACCAATGCCAGGAGTGTGGGAAAAGTTTTGCTTGCAGTTCAGCCTTGGTGAAGCACAAGAGAGTCCACACAGGAGAAAAGCCACACCAATGCCAGGAGTGTGGTAAAGGTTTTGCTCACAGTTCAGCCTTGGCGAGGCACAAAAGACTCCACACAGGAGAGAAGCCATACCAATGCCAGGAGTGTGGCAAACGTTTTGCTCAGAGTTCACATTTGGTGAGCCACAAAAGAGTCCACACAGGAGAGAAGCCATACCAATGCCAGGAGTGTGGTAAACATTTTGCTCACAGTTCAGCCTTGGTGATCCACAAAAGACTCCACACAGGAGAGAAGCCATACCAATGCCCGGAGTGTGGGAGACGTTTTGCTCGCAGTTCACATTTGGTGAGGCACAAAAGACTCCACACAGGAGAGAAGCCACACCAATGCCAGGAGTGTGGCAAACATTTTGCTGTGAGTTCAGCCTTGGCGAGGCACAAAAGACTCCACACAGGAGAGAAGCCACACCAATGCCAGGAGTGTGGCAAACGTTTTGCTTGCAGTTCAGCCTTGGTGAGCCACAAAAGAGTTCACACAGGAGAGAAGCCATACCAATGCCAGGAGTGTGGGAAAAGTTTTGCTTGCAGTTCAGCCTTGGTGAGCCACAAAAGACTCCACACAGGAGAGAAGCCATACCAATGCCAGGAGTGTGGCAAACGTTTTGCTCAGAGTTCACATTTGGTGAGCCACAAAAGAGTCCACACAGGAGAGAAGCCATACCAATGCCAGGAGTGTGGTAAACATTTTGCTTGCAGTTCAGCCTTGGTGATCCACAAAAGAATCCACACAGGAGAGAAGCCATACCAATGCCTGGAGTGTGGGAGACGTTTTGCTCGCAGTTCACATTTGGTGAGGCACAAAAGACTCCACACAGGAGCGTAGCCATACTAATGCCAGGCATGTGGGAAATGTTTTTATCGGGATTCATACTTTTTGAACCATCAGGGGGAATGTACAGGAGAGAAATAATACAGGAGAGCAACTAATATTAAAAAGATTTCAGAGCAGCTTTTAAACTGATTCCTAGGGGAAAGTCGACAGGAGCTGGGCAGCTTCCGGTTCGAGAGGGTGAAATGCCAAGTATGGAGGAGAAAATCCATACACAAACAGAAAAAGATAGATAGTAGTAGTCGAGAGGTAGGACATGGTAGGCCTTCTACAAATTCTCACAAACACAAACGCTAGAAGCCTTCGAACAAAAATAGGGGAGTTGGAATATTTGGCAAAAGAAAAAAGTATTGATATTATTGGCATAACAGAAACCTGGTGGACGGAGGAAAACAAATGGGACACAAAGATTCCAGGTTATAAACTGTACAGGAAAGACAGGAGAGGGAAAAATGGTGGCGGTGTGGCCCTGTACATAAATGAAGAGCTAGAATCTCATGAATTAGAATTTCAAGAAAATTCAAACTCACCTACAGAAACATTGTGGTTAAAAGTCCCAGGACAAAAAACTAATCTAGCATTAGGGATCTGCTATCGCCCTCCCAACCAAACTCCAGAGGCAGACTGCTATCTGGAAAATGAAATTAAACAGACCTCAAAAAAATAATTAGTCATAATGGGGGACTTCAACTATCCCCGAATAGATTGGCTAAATTCTTGTTCTACGCATGAAAGAGAGACAAGGTTCCTCGACATGCTAGCTAATTATTCCCTTGAGCAGATGGTCATGGAACCAACCAGGGGAAAGGGGATCCTGGACTTGGTGCTAACTAATGAACAAGATCTCGTTCAAGATGTCCTTGTAACTGAGCCCATAGGTACCAGTGACCATAACACAATAACCTTCAACGTAAGTTTGGATAGCAAACTGTCAGTGAAAACTAACACGGAGACATTAAACTTTCACAAAGGGAATTTCACCAAAATGAGAAAAATTGTAAAGAACAAACTAAAAGGAGCAGTAAAAAAAAAAATCAAATCCCTCCAAAATGCTTGGAAACTGTTTAAAAATACCTTAAAACAGGCCGAACTAAAATGCATTCCAATAAAAAGAAAGAGGCATGGAAAGTCCAAAAGGACACCAGTATGGCTTACAAATGAAGTAAAAGATGTGATTGGAAAGAAGAAAAACTCATTTAAGAAATGGAAGGCTCTTCCTACCGAGGAGAACAGAAAGGAACACAAGCTCTGGCAAACTAAATGCAAAGCAACAGTCAGGAAAGCCAAGAGAGATTTTGAGGCACACATAGCAAAGAATATTAAAAAAAACAACAAAAACTTTAAGTACATCAGAAGCAGGAACCCAACTAGAAAAGCAGTTGGGCCACTCGACGACAATGGTCAGAAAGGGAAAATCAGCGAAGACAAGGAGATTGCTGAGCGGCTAAATGACTTCTTTGCCTCCGTTTTCACACAGGAGGACAGACAACATATGCCTGCAGCTGAGTCAGTTTTTTTCAGGGAGGGAATTAAAAGAATTAAAACAGATAGAGATAAACAAGGAGGATGTTCTCATATGCCTTACTAAACTAAATGTCAACAAATCACCAGGTCCAGACGGCATCCACCCCAGAGTTCTTAAGGAACTCAAGCGTGAAATTGCTGAACTTCTAGCTAAGATATATAACCTTTCTCTAAGATCAGGCACTGTACCCGAGGACTGGAGGGAGGCAAATGTAACACCGCTCTTCAAGAAAGGATCCAGAGGTGATCCAGGAAATTATAGACCAGTCAGTTTAACCTCAGTTCCAGGCAAAGTGATGGAAACCATTATTAAAGAAAATATTACTAGGCACATAGAAGAACAGGCATTGCTGAAAGAAAATCAACATGGTTTCTGCAAAGGCAAATCATGTCTTACTAACTTGTTAGAATTCTTTGAGGGTGTAAATAAACACATAGATAAAGGGGGCCCAGTCGATATTGTTTACCTTGACTTTCAAAAGGCTTTTGACAAAGTCCTCACCAAAGGCTCCTAAATAAGCTCTTCAGCCATGGAATCAGGGGACAGGTCTTGTCCTGGATTGGAACCTGGCTAAACTGTAGGAAACAAAGGGTGGTAATAAACGGACATTTCTCTGGGTGGAAAGAGGTGAGAAGTGGCGTACCCCAAGGTTCAGTTTTGGGTCCGTTACTTTTTAATTTATTCATTAACGATCTGGATGTAGGAGTGAATTCTGAGGTAGCAAAGTTTGCAGACGACACTAAATTGTTCAGGGTAGTTAAAAATGAAACTGATTGTAAAGAGCTCCAGAAAGATCTCTCGAAATTGAGTGAATGGGCAACAAAGTGGCAAATGCATTTTAACCTAAACAAGTGTAAAGTCATGCACATCGGGGCAAAGAACCCCAACTACACCTACCAATTGATGGGGTCAAAGCTTTCCGAGACAAACCAGGAAAGGGATCTTGGGGTTTTGGTGGACAGCTCAATGAAGATGTCAACCCAGTGTGCTGCAGCAGTGAAAAAAGCAAATTCTATGCTTGGCATGATCAGGAAGGGAATCGAAAATAGGTCGGCAAATGTTGTATTGCCCTCTACAAATCTATGGTGAGGCCACATCTGGAGTACTGTGTACAATTCTGGTCACCACACCTCAAGAAGGATATAACGGAACTGGAAAAGGTACAGAGAAGGGCAACAAGAATGATCCAAGGGATGGAGCAGCTCCCTTACGAAATCAGGTTGCAACGCCTTGGTCTTTTCAGCCTTGAAAGACGGCGTTTAAGAGGTGACTTGATCGAAGTGTATAAAATCATGCATGGGATAGAAAAGGTGAATAAAGAAAAATATTTTCTCTGTCACACAACACTAGGACTAGGGGCACTCCCTGAAGCTCCAAGGTAGGAAAGTTAGGACTAATAAAGGGAAATATTTCTTCACCCAGAGGGTCATTGGGTTATGGAACTCACTTCCAGAGGAGGTTGTGACAGTGGTCAGCCTGGACAGCTTCAAGGCAGGATTAGACAGATTCATGGATACCAAGGGAATCAGTAGTTACTGAAATGGACATCCAAGTGCCACCTCTGTGTTGATGGAGGCAGGCAGGATTTTCCCCGGGTACTGGTTGTGGGGGGTCGGGAGCAGGTCAGGGTTTTGCCCTCCCTTCTGCTCGAGATCCCCGTCTACAACTGGTGGGCCACTGTGTGATACAGAATGCTGGACTAGATGGGCTGAGGCCCGATTCAGCATGGCTCTTCTTATGTTCTTATGTTCTTATGAAATCATCCAAAGAGCTGGGACAAAACTAATAAAATGTGTTGCAACAGGGAAATGGCAGGTTCTGGACATTCTGGTGCAGGAGACTAAACTTTCAACGTTTCCCGACGAACACGTGTGATCCCCTTGGCTTTAAGTAAGGTTTGGCTTGACTTTGGACCGATCTCTGAGATAACTTTCTTTGTGGTTTTGAACTCTTGTTCAGTTTTAGGTTTATTTTGTTCTTGTTTCACGTGGGACGGTTTGGGATAATTCTTTTGCTTCTCTGGACACCGGTTAACTACGGGCCTGGACTGGCACTCCCCTGGTTAGCCTTTGTGGGTAATTGTATCATATCGGCCTACTGTGCAGGATTGGTTCCTTAAAGCAGTGTTTCCCAACCTTTTTTGAGCCGCGGCACATTTTTTAACTTTATCAAATCCTGGGGCACATGTAACCATCAATATTCCATTCACAATACAGGGTAATGTTGGCAAAGTGTCATATGCGGCATACATGTAATACAGTCCAATTAAATAACACTCATATGAAAACCTCTCACACACTAGAGAAGAGCTGCAATAACACTCACAGTTTGTACATTGACCCAGTTCATAAACACATAAAATCTTGCACGGTTCAGTAAAATTACACTCATAAGGTAATCACAACCTTACTGGGACATGAAGGGGAAAATACCCATCAGGAAATGCACTCAATTACAGAAAGGAGAGCGCTGCGGCGAACCCGGAAGAAGGTGAGCAAGGCAGGACCAATCAAAGCCAGAATGTATCATTCTCTATGCAGGCCCCTCACAGCCGTTGCCAGTGCTGTGAGGCTAAGTTAAGGCCTCGCGGGGGAAGCTTTTCACCCGGCTCTCGCGTTCTTCTGACTTTGGAGGGACGCGAGAGCCGGGCGAAAAGTTTTGCCTAGGACTCGATGCCTCGCAGGGGAAGCTTTTTGCTCAGCTCTCGCGCCTCCTGACTTCTCGGAGGGACGTGAGAGCTGGGCGAAAAGTTTCCCGAGGCCTCGATGCCTCGCGAGGAAGCGCCCGGCTCTCGTTCTCCTGACTTCGGAGGGACATGAGAGCTGGGCTAAAAGTTTCCCGAGGCCTCGATGCCTCGTAGGGAAGCTTTTTGCCCAGCTCTCACGTTCTTCTGACTTTGAGGGACGCGAGAGCCGGGCGAAAAGTTTTGCCTAGGACTCGATGCCTCGCAGGGGAAGCTTTTGCTCAGCTCCTGTTCTCCTGACTTCGAGGGACGTGAGAGCTGGGCGAAAAGTTTCCCGAGGCCCCGATGCCTCGCGAGGAGCTTTTTCGCCCGGCTCTCGCCTCCTGACTGGAGGGACATGAGAGCTGGGCTAAAGTTTCCCGAGGCCCCGATGCCTCGTAGGGGGAGCTTTTGCCCAGCTCTCACGTTCTTCTGACTTTGAGGACGCAAGAGCCGGGCGAAAAGTTTTGCCCAGGACGCGATGCCTCGCAGGGGAAGCTTTTTGCTCAGCTCTCGCGTTCTCCTGACTTCGGAGGGACATGAGAGCTGGGCGAAAGTTTCCGAGGCCCGATGCCTCGCGAGGGAAGCATTCTCGCGTTCTCCTGACTTCGGAGGGACATGAGAGCTGGGCTAAAAGTTTCCCCGAGGCCTCGATGCCTCGTAGGGGAAGCTTTTTGCCCAGCTCTCACGTTCTTCTGACTTTGGAGGGACGCGAGAGCCGGGCGAAAAGTTTTGCCTAGGACTCGATGCCTCGCAGGGGAAGCTTTTTGCTCAGCTCTCGCGTTCTCCTGACTTCGGAGGGACGTGAGAGCTGGGCGAAAAGTTTCCCCGAGGCCTCGATGCCTCGCGAGGGAAGCTTTTCGCCCGGCTCTCGCGTTCTCCTGACTTCGGAGGGACATGAGAGCTGGGCTAAAAGTTTCCCCGAGGCCTCGATGCCTCGCCCGGGCGAAAAGTTTTCCCCAGGACCCGATGCCTCGCGGGGGAAGCTTTTTGCCCAGCTCTTGCATTCTCCTGACTTCGGAGGGATGTGAGAGCTGGGCGAAAAGTTTCCCCGAGGCCTCGATGCCTCGCGGGGGAAGCTTTTTGCCCGGCTCTCGCGTTCTCCTGACTTCGGAGGGACATGAGAGCTGGGCTTAAAGTTTCCCCGAGGCCTCGATGCCTCGCGGGGGAAGCTTTTCGCCCGGCTCTCGCATTCTCCTGACTTCGGAGGGACATGAGAGCTGGGCTTAAAGTTTCCCCGAGGCCTCGATGCCTCGCGGGGGAAGCTTTTCGCCCGGCTCTCGCGTCCTTCCAACTTCGGAAGAGCGCGGGGACCAGGCGGAAAAGCCTCCCCCAGCCCGGCACCCTCCCTCTCCTCCAACCCTCTCCTCACACACACACACACGCACAAGGCCTCAGAGCCCGCCTCACCCTCTAGGCCCGGATCTGCCTCTCCCAAGCAGCAGCAGCAGGAGGGGGAAGAAAGGGTGGGGGAGGAGACATTTTCGCGGCACACCAGGTGATCTCGCATGGCACACTAGTGTGCCACGTCATTGCGGTTGGGAAATACTGCCTTAAAGGCCAAAAGCCAAACAGCCATTTCCTTAGCTCAGAGATACTAAAAGTTTCTCAGGTTTCTGGAACCTGTAATTCAAGCACTGAATTACTTCTGAAACCATATCGCTTTGTCCAAGTATTACCGAAACCATTAAGCTTTTGTGCCTATTCAGAATAAATAAATAAACATCTTTCTTTGTTCATACCAAACAAAAGTCTCTGAATGCCTTTCATACAAACGACACATCTAAGGAGGTAAATTTTTAGAAGAAAATAAGGGCCACAGGATCCTCTACAGTCGAGGGACACAAAGTGGGATGTTCCTAACAGCTATTAGGGTAGCCCGTTGCAGTAAATATCTGATTTCAAACAGAACCCTTTGAGAAGCTCTCCCTAAGATTTGGTAGAGCCCCCCTTCTTGTCGTTTCAATCCCTAAGGTGGGGTCCTGTTCTTGGAGCAGCAGAAAGCCGGCCCTTTGTGACAATCCTTTAGGGTTACATAAGATTCTTACGCCACTTATTTAAAAAACATACCACATACACTTGAGTATAAGCCGAGTGTTTCAGTCCTATTTTAGGGTGAAAAAGCTCCCCTTGGCTTATGCTCAGGTGAGGGTCCTGGCGGAAAGGCGTGGGGCTGAAAGAAGCCCTCCTTTAATGCCCATGCCTTTCCGCCAGGACCCTCACCTCTTGCCGCACGCCGGGCACGCCCGGATTAACATCTTTTTGCGCCCTAGGCCACATTTTGCAATTACGCCCCCTTTAAGCCAACCTCTACCCTCCCCCCCCCACACACACACACACGCCACTCAGACCCACACTTGGCTGCCTTTTGCCATGGTGCCTCCGGAGCAGAAGAGAAAGGCGAGTAGGCACCATCCCGCCACCTCCAAGGTCCCCATTCCCACCGGCTGGAAAGCTCCGCTCTGCTCTGAAGGTCTCCTCGGGAGGCTTGGGGAGAGCGCAGTGGGTGCAAACTCGCTCCAAAAGCGCGCACGAGAGAGAGAGAGAGCGAGATGTCCGCTGGGCGTGCGCTCCCGCAGACCGAGAGAGGATTCAGGTTGGGGTTTGTGCGGCCAGACCCTGGCCTTGACCTTTCCCTCCCTCCTGCAGCTCCCTTTGGCCAAGCAGCCCGCCCTAGTTTGGTCCAAGAGCGCAGGAGCGAGCCTGGTGTGGTCTCGTGCTGGGGACCTGGGAGAGGTCCACCCAAGCAACGCCCTTTCTCTCCCCTCTCCCTCCCTCCCTCCCTTCCTTCTTTACTTTCTTTCTTTCCTCCTCGTTGCCTCCTTCTCCTCCTTCTCCCCTCCCTCCCACCGCCCTCTCCCGGACTCTGCCGCTCGGCTCTGGCTGCAGGAATTTACAGTCTGCCACCAGGGGAGCCGGGCAAGTCGCCATGGAGACGGCTTCCCCGGGAGCCAGGAGGTCAGGCCAGCCAGGGAAATGAATGGATCAAAGCAAGGGCCCGGCCGCAGCCCAGAGAGCGAGAGATGGAGGGTACGGAGCAGAGACTTTGCCGGGAGAAGGAGCGAGGAGGGGCATGAGAAAGGGGGAAAGAGGGGCGCGGACCAGTTTATTATTATTATTTTTTGGTCCGTGATCTGTGCCCCCCCCCGCCTTGCACCCCTAGGCCATGGCCTAGGTTGGCCTTATTGGTAATCCGGGCATGACGCCGGGTGCCTTTCCAGGCAGTTACCAACTCTGCTGCTCCTTTGATATGTATTTCCCATCCCACCCCCACATAGTACAGGCCCGGATTACCCATAAGGCCACCCTAGGCCATGGCCTAGGGCGGCACCTTGGGGGGGGACAGCAGGTCTGACCCCCCCCCAAAAGTAAAAAAAATTTCAAAAAAATAATAATTATAAAAAGGGCGCATGCGCACGGTGGCATAAGCGCCATCCACAGCCACCCCCCTCCTTTGCTCCCCTCGGCTCTGCCCCTGCCCTCGGCTCCACCGCCGGCGCGAGGAGGAGGAAGGAAAGCCCCACCCCCGGAGCCGATGCGGACCCTCCCCACGGCTCCTCCCTCCTTCCTAAAGCTGCGATTTCGGCCACTTCTCAGGCCGGCATAGTGGCTTTAGGAGGGAAGGAGGGAGGGAGGGAGGAGCCGGCGAGGAGGCGGGGGCGGAGCCGGGGGCGGCAAGGAGCTGGGGGTGGGGCTGGGGCAGAGTGGGGAGGAGCCGGGGGCGGGGCAGAGCCAGGGGCGTGATCTGGGCCTGACATAGTATAAAAGCCGCCTTGGAAAAGTTACCGTGCCTGCGGTAAAAGAAGGAGAAAGGGAGGCATGCATGCATGCATGCATGCGGCAATAACAGGGAGGGAGAAGCACACCTCATTCCCCCTCCTATCGCTGTGCATGCACCCTCCCTACACAGAGTTGCTGTGCAGAGAACAGAGAGAGTGCGTGCACGGCGAGAGGAAGAGAAAGGGAGGTCGTGTGCAACCTCTTTTTGGTGGCCCACACCTCTCCTTATCTTGCCATGCATGCACCCTCTCTGCTGAGTTGCTGTGCAGAGAACAGAGAGTGTGCGTGCACGGCGAGAGGAAAAGAAAGTGGGATAGGAGTGGGGAGGGAGGCATGCAAAGAGTTCCACTGCTGAACAGTTCTCTCTCTCTCACACACACACACACACACAGTGAGGAAGTTCTTCCTCGTGTTCAGGTGGAATTTCCTTCCCTGTCGCTTGAAGCCTTTGTTAAGCGTCCTAGTCTCCAGGGCAGCAGGAAACAAGCTTGGTCCCTCCTCCCTAGGACTTTTCCTTTCATTTTCTCCTTCCTTTTCCTTCCTTCTTTGCCTCTTTCCTGCCTTTCCTCCCCCTTTCTTTCCTTTCTACTTTCTCTTCTTCCTTCCTTTGGTACCTCTTTCTTTCCTTCCTTCCTTCCTTCCTTTTTCCTTCTTTCCCCTTCCTTCCTTCCTTCCCTTTCTCTTTCCTTCCTCCCCCTTTCCCTCCTTCATTCCTTCCCTTTTTCCCTCCCTCCTTTCTTCTCTCCTTCATTCCTGTCTGTTCTCTCCCAATACCATGGTAGAGTTCCTTCTAACTCTATTCTATGAGTCTATTTAATATAGTAATATACGGTACTAGCTTTGGGACCCGGCGGTGCCCGGGTTATTTGAAATGGGCTGAGGCCTAGGAAGCCTTACTGTCCATTCAGGCTGAGGCCTTACTGTCAATGCAGGCTGAGGCCTAGGAAGCCTTACTGTCCATTCACGCTGAGGCCTAGGAAGCCTTACTGTCAATTCAGGCTGAGGCCTAGGAAGCCTTACTGTCAATTCAGGCTGAGGCCTAGGAAGCCTTACTGTCCATTCAGCTGAGAGGCCTAGGAAGCCTTACTGTCCATTCAGGCTGAGGCCTAGGAAGCCTTACTGTCCATTCAAGCTGAGGCCTAGGAAGCCTTACTGTCAATGCAGCCTGAGACCTAGGAAGCCTTACTGTCCATTCAGGCTGAGGCCTAGGAAGCCTTACTGTCAATTCAGGCTGAGGCCTAGGAAGCCTTACTGTCCATTCAGGCTGAGGCCTAGGAAGCCTTACTGTCCATTCAGGCTGAGGCCTAGGAAGCCTTACTGTCCATTCAGGCTGAGGCCTAGGAACCCTTACTGTCCATTCAGGCTGAGGCCTAGGAACCCTTACTGTCCATTCAGGCTGAGGCCTAGGAACCCTTACTGTCCATTCAGGCTGAGGCCTAGGAACCCTTACTGTCCATTCAGGCTGAGGCCTAGGAAGCCTTACTGTCAATGCAGCCTGAGGCCTAGGAAGCCTTACTGTCCATTCACGCTGAGGCCTAGGAAGCCTTACTGTCCATTCAGGCTGAGGCCTTGGAAGCCTTACTGTCCATTCAGGCTGAGGCCTAGGAAGTCTTACTGTTAATTCAGGCTGAGGCCTAGGAAGCCTTACTGTCGATTCAGGCTGAGGCCTAGGAAGTCTTACTGTCAATTCACGCTGAGGCCTAGGAAGCCTTACTGTCCATTCAGGCTGTGGGCCTAGGAAGCCTTACTGTCCATTCAGGCTGAGGCCTAGGAAGCCTTACTGTCCATTCAGGCTGAGGCCTAGGAACCCTTACTGTCCATTCAGGCTGAGGCCTAGGAAGCCTTACTGTCCATTCAGGCTGAGGCCTAGGAAGCCTTACTGTCCATTCAGGCTGAGGCCTAGGAAGCCTTACTGTCCATTCAGGCTGACGCCTAGGAAGCCTTACTGTCAATTCAGGCTGAGGCCTAGGAAGCCTTACTGTCAATTCAGGCTGAGGCTGCTCCCTCAAACTGCACCAGGATGTAGAGTGGGTCTTGAGGGTTCTGTGTGCCAAGTTTGGTCTTGTTCTCTCATTGTTTGGGGTCGCAAAGGGGTCGCAAAGTGTTTTGGTCTTTAACTCCCACCATGCCTGACTGCCTCAGGCCTTTTCCTTTCTCCCTCTGCCACTTGAGAGTGTCGGAATGTTCATGTTGGCAACGGCCTCAGGCCTTTGCCTTATCCTTCTCTGTCGGTTTAGAGGGTTGGAATGTTCATGTTGGCTGGCCAATAGAGGTGTTATGCAAATACTCCCTCACTGGCAACCAATCATGTTGTCAGAATGTAGAGGCCGGGAGCCAATCAGAATGCTGGCACATATTCCTCCACAAACACTGACTTTTATATACTATATATATATATATATATAGATAGATAGATAATAGTAACATTATATTGTATAGTAATATATATAACAATAATATATATTATATAATATATATGTAATATATAGCAATATGTATAGGCGTAATATATAAAATATTGTGTGTGTGTATGTATATATGTGTGTATGTATATATGTGTGTATGTATATATATACACACACACATACATACAAACCAGTGATCCAACATCCATCCATATGTGTGTGTGTCATAGAATAAGAGTTAGAAGGGACTCTACCATGGTATTGGGAGAGAACAGACAGGAAGGAAGGAGAGAAGAAAGGAGGGAGGGAAAAGGGAAGGAAAGAAAGAGGGAAGGAAGGAAGGAAGGAAAAAAGGAAGGAAAGAAAGAGGTACCGAAGGAAGGAAGAAGAGAAAGTAGAAAGGAAAGAAAAGGGGGATGAAAGGCAAGAAAGAGGTAAAGAAGGAAGGAAAAGGAAGGAGAAAATGAAATAACAAGTGAAAGAAGGAAGGAAACACAGAGGGAAGAAAGGAGACAAAGGAAGAAGTAGAGAAAGAGGGAGGGGAAGAAGGAAAGAGAGAAGGAAGGATGAAACCAAAGAGCAAAAGAAGGACTGAAAGAAAGAGTAGTATATTATATATTACATATAATATTACTAATAATATTGCAGTAGTACAATATAGTAATATATAATACTAACATTGTGCTATGCTAATAATACAATATGTTGTGTGTATATATATATAATATTTATAATACAGTGTAATACAATACAATACTAATACTAATAATACAATATAATAATAGATAATTATATAGTAATTGTGTATTATATATTATATGTAATAGGTAAAGGTAAAGGTTTCCCCCTAGCATTAAGTCCAGTCGTGTCCGACTCTGGAACTCTGTTGCTCATCTCTATTTCTAAGCCGAAGAGCCGGCGTTGTCCGCAGACACCTCCAAGGGCATGTGGCCAGCATGACTGCATGGAGCTCCCTTACCTTCCTGCCAGAGCAGTACCTATTGATCTACTTACATTTGCATGTTTTCGCCCTGCTAGGTTGGCAGAAGCTGGAGCTAACAGCAGGAGCTCACCCCCGCTCCCTCGATTTGAACCGGTGACCTTTTGATCAGCAGCTCAGTGGTTTAACCCACTGCGCCACCGGGGGCTCCTAATAATAATACAATATAATATATAATAATGTTGTAACATAGTAATACTGTAAGCCTTAGGGTTGTGGTAAGTCAGAAACATCTCAAGGTCACACACAACAAAAATCTGAATGTTGTGTGTCATTACCATAATCATCCAGGAGAGGGAGTCACTGCTCTATGGATTTTTATAAGGAAGGAGGTGCAATACAGAGAGTGACCTAAAGGTGGCAGTAGGACCTCATGTAACTCAGATCAGACTCATTGAGGACCTAGTCAATCTAGAGAATGAATCCACTTTAAATCTGATTTCTATAAGAGATTTCTATAAGAGAAGTTATTGTAACCTCTACAGAGGTGAAAGAGCTTGGTGATTTCCATTTCTTGTCAACAAGGTGCAATATCATAGCTACGTATTAAGATGGGAAATTAGGTCGATAGGTTCTGGTTTGAAAGTGTTATTTCATTGTGCGGTCCTTACCTTGAAAGAAGTTGTTATCCTCCAGGAAACATGTTGAATTGATTGAGACTCTACGACAGTGTTTCCCAACCGGTGTGCCGTGAGCGATCAGCAGGTGTGCCCTGGGAAAACCTCCAATGTACCCTTTCTTCCCCCTCCTGCTGAACTCCTGCTGCTTGCGGGAGGAGGAGGAAAAAGGGCCGGGCGGCGGCAAAGAAGGGGCCAGGGTGCCGCCTCCTTCGGCCGTTTCCCCTCCGCGTGCGCCAGCCAGCCTCCAATTGAGGGAGGGAGGAGGGAAGGGTGACGGCACTCGAGCAATGGTAACGAGAGTTCAATATGCCAAGTTTGGTTCAATTCAATTGTTGCAAGAGTTCAGGATGCTCTTTGATTGTGTGTTAACTATAAATCCCAGAAACTGTAACTCCCAAATGTCAAGGTCTATTTTTCCCAAACTCCATCTGTGTTCACATTTGGGCCTATTGAGTATACATGCCAAGTTTGGTCCTGATCCAACATTGTTTGAGTCCACAGTGCTCTCTGGATATAGGTGAATTACAGTACAACTCCAAAACTCAAGGTCAATGCCCACCAAACTCTTATAGTATTTTCTCTTGGTTATGGGAGTTCTGTGTGGGAAGTTTGATTCCATTCCATCATTGGTGGAGTTCAGAATGCTCTTTGATTGCGGGTGGACTATAACTCCCAGCAACTACAACTCCCAAATGACAAAATCAAATTTTTTGACTGATGGTCCCTCCTTGGGTTAGTATTAGTATGGTTTGTGGTCAAATTTGGCAGAAATTTGTCCAGTGGTTTTGAGTTATGTTAATCCCACAAATGAACATTACATACATACATATATATCTCTCGAGAGGGAGGGAGGGAGGGAGCACAACAGTGCAGGCAGAAAAGCAAACATCACAGGGAATCATGTCTGTGTAGGAGGGTGAACATTAGGAAGAACTGCCTGACTGTGAGAGCTGTTCAGCAGTGGAACTCTCTGCCTCAGAGTGTGCTTCCGTCAGGCTGCTCTCTTTCCAGCCGGCTTCCCTGAGGACCGGGTATGTTTTCCCTGAGGACCGGGTGACTGCGATAAAAACTAAACACAGAGAGAGACTGACAGCTGTTGAGTAAGACCTTTGTGTGTGTCTTTCTGCCATTTCTGCCAGGATATCTGTGTTGTGTTCATCGAAACAGGCCCAGGTTTCACACTGAGTGTATAAATACGTTTAAAAACGTATTAACTATATGTATTACTGTGTTAGAGTGTCATTTTGGCTGGTGGTGTGCCCCAGGATTTTGTAAATGTAAAAAATGTGCCGCGGCTCAAAAAAGGTTGAAAAACACTTGTCTACGACGTATCATACACAAAAGACGACACTGGAATATTGTGGTTCAAAACTTTATATTTATATAGAGAATTCCGTCGTCCCCCCCCAAATATACACAGTCTATATACAAGTTTCCCTTTTATCTAGAGTTTCGCATCATTGCGTTCCCTTTTCTTTCCATTAAACAAACATTAAGATACAAGGCAGAAAATCGACACATTTGGAGACTTTTTTTGCAATTGCTTTCCTTGAAGATACGGAAAAAAGAGAATTCAATGCTGTTGTTTCTTAGGAACCCAATGGAGTCTCTTTCTCTGGAGTTTTTCAACAGAGGTTGGATGGCCATTTGTCGGGAAGGCTCAGATTGTGCCTTCCTCCCTGGCAGAAGGCAATTAGAACACTGGATCACAAGATCCTATGCTTTGGAAACATTGGCTCAGAGGACCCTAGGTTTGGATGACCTTCAGGACCCCTTCCAGCTCTATTATTATTATTATCTTATCTATGCTCCTTCTCTGGAGGTTTCTAAGCAGAGGCTAGATGGCCATCTGTCGGGATGGCTTAGATTGCGTCTTCCTTCATGGCAGAAGGGGTTATTGTGACCTTACTTTTGGCTTTCAGCCTGCGGAGGTTATAGAGCTTGGTGACTTCCACACTAGTGGAGAAGGTGTTTAAAGTGGCCTGTAAGCCTTCCTCTGAATGAGCATAGACTACGGTATCATCAACATATACGGGTTCTGTATCAGAAGATCATAGTATCCTATATATTAGAAATTTGCAGAGAAGGAACATTGCATCATAGGATGCCTGCGCTAGATGGCCATCTGTCAGGAGGGCTTTGATTGTGTCTTTCTCCATGGCAGAAGGGGTTGGAACATTGGGTCATAGTATCCTGTATTTTAGAAACTTTCAGAGAAGGAACATTGCATCGTAGGACCTTAGAGCTAGATGACCATCTGTCAGGAGGGCTTTGATTGTGTCTTTCTCCGTGGCAGAAAGGAGTTAGAACACTGGATGTGTTGAAAGTAGAATCCAATGTTTAGAAACCTGCAAAGAAGGAATATAGGCAGGGGCGGTCTAAGGTCATTTTAAATGGTAAGCGAACATTATTTTGGCGGCCCCCAACATTATTTTGGCGCCCCTCCCCCAGAAGCTCCTGTGCGCAGGCGCAGAAGCCTGTAAGCACAGCTCCTGTGCACAGGCTCCTGTGCGCAGGCGCAGAGCCTCTAAACACAGCACTCCCCCCTCCGCGCATTCCCAGAAGCTCCTGAGCGCGCACCTGTAAGGCACTCCCTATTCGTCGGAGCGCACAAGGCCCAGAAGCGGAACATCGGCCGGACACTGTCTGTCTGGCGGGCGGGGGAATGCGCCTTTTACCCAGATGGCGCCCCATACAGCGGCGTCCTTTGCCTACCAGTAGGACCACCCCTGAATATAGGACCCTAGAGCAGGCCCGGATTACCCATAAGGCCACACTAGGCCACGGCCTAGGGGTGCAGCCGAGAGGGGGCGCAGATCCGTACCCCCCCAAAAAAATCTGGGGAAAAAGTCGATCTTCTGGCGCTTCTGCGCCTGTGCGCGGAGTGCCATTCACGCCCGCCCCGTGCCTTAGAGTTGGGTGGCCATCTGTAGGGAGGGCTCGGAGGAGTGTTAGGGGATTCTGGGATTGGTAGTCCAAAAATAAGAGCCTTCTCCAAGCCCACAAGGGATTGTAAACGAATCCTGCGTGCCGAAGGCAATATTTCACGCCTTGCTACCATGACTGGAAGGCACATAGAATTACAGAGTTGGAAGAGATCACATGGGACGGCAAAATAAAAGCACTCCTGGCAGATGGCCACCCAACCATTGTAATAATAATGATAATAGTCCATCCTCCTTCTGCCATACAGGAAAAGCACAATCAAAGCCCATCCAGCCTTTGCAATGATGGTGGTGATGATGACGATGATGATGGCAACCCCAGGGGCCATTCAGTCCAACCACTTTCTGCCATGCAGGAAAAGCACAATCTAAGCACCCCCAACAGATGGCCATCTAGCCTTTGCAATAAGAAGAGGAGGAAAGACAGGGGCAGCAACAGGTAGCAATGCCTCTTCCAGGGCAGCCAAAGGGGACCTCTCCTTCCCAGCTACATTTGGACTCTTTGTGGAAGGAGGAAGGTTGGGAAAAGAGAGCCTCCCAGTCTTGGCAAGGGCCTGGTGCTCTTTTGCCAACTCTGCTCCCTTTTCGTCACTGTCTGGCTCCTGGGGTCACTGGCAAAGCCACAAGGAGCCAAGGGGACACTCCGTGGTCGGTGGCTTAGTTTTGCACAGAGACAGTGCGCCTGCGTTGTACAGTAGAGGTCATTGACAGCATTAGGACATGATGGGATCCAGGGAGTTGGAGTTTGTCAAACTGTCAACCTCCCAGGATTCCATAGCGTTAAAAATGGTCTCAAACAGGATTAATGCTACAGTGTAGACACACCTACAGAGGGCAACAAAATGTCCTTTGCAGCATAAGAGGGACTTGGTATCTAAGGCTGGAGCTACACTGCCATATATCCAATTTCTGATCCAGCTTTGAACTGAGTTAGATGACTCTACACTGCCATATAATCCAGTTTCTGATCTGGCTTTGAATTGGGTTAGAGAGTCTACACTGCCATATCATCCAGTTTCTGATCCGGCTTTGAACTGGATTAGATGAGTCTACACTGTCATATAATCCAGTTTCTGATCTGTCTTTGAACTGGGTTAGATGAGTCTACACTGTCATATAATTCAGTTTCTGATCTGTCTTTGAACTGGGTTAGATGAGTCTACACTGTCATATAATCCAGTTTCTGATCCGACTTTGAATTGGGTTAGATGAGTCTACACTGACATATAATCCAGTTTCTGATCTGTCTTTGAACTGGATTAGATGAGTCTACACTGGCATATAATCCAGTTTCTGATCTATCTTTGAACTGGATTAGATGAGGCTACACTGGCATATAATCCAGTTTCTGATCCAACTTTGAATTGGGTTAGATGAGTCTACACTGACATATAATCCAGTTTCTGATCTGTCTTTGAACTGGGTTAGATGAGTCTACACTGGCATATAATCCAGTTTCTGATCCAACTTTGAATTGGGTTAGATGAGTCTACACTGGCATATAATCCAGTTTCTGATCTGGCTTTGAACTGGGTTAGATGAGTCTACACTGCCATATAATCCAGTTTCTGATCCAACTTTGAATTGGGTTAGATGAGTCTACACTGACATATAATCCAGTTTCTGATCTGTCTTTGAACTGGATTAGATGAGTCTACACTGGCATATAATCCAGTTTCTGATCCAACTTTGAATTGGGTTAGATGAGTCTACACTGACATATAATCCAGTTTCTGATCTGTCTTTGAACTGGATTAGATGAGTCTACACTGGCATATAATCCAGTTTCTGATCCAGCTTTGAACTGAGTTAAATGAGTCTACATTGCCATATAATCCAGTTTTTTTACCCAGATTTGAAGTGCGTTAAATGACTCTACACTGCCAAATAATCCAGTTTCTGATCTGGTTTTGGACTGGGTTAAAGGAGTCTACTCTGCCATCTAATCCAGTCCAAAGCAGATGATGATATGAGATCCAAAACTGGATTACATGGCAGTGTAATGTCTTCCAAGTCCGAAGAGAGGTCCTCCGGCCGGGTTTGGGTTCTCGTCCGAACTTGAAAGGGATCCTGTCTCCAAAACAGAGGCTTTAAGGTTCGGATTTGCCTTCCGGGCAGGTTTAAACGTGCCAGGCTCAGTTATGTCTTTAGAAAAACACAACCAGCTCAGCCTTTAAAACAAATAGTAGCTCGATTTCTATGCTACGAGCAAATATACAACAGCAACACCTGTTTGCTCTCTTTGGCTTAACAGTTGAGTTCGTCGGCACGTTTTCCCAACTGCTCTAGTTAAGGCACATGCAAATATAAGGCCATATTTCCCTAAAGGATGAGACGTCAGATATAAATGATGTGGTCGGGATGGAACTCATATAAGTGTGAGGAGGTTTTGCAAACTAAAACACTGCAAATAATAATAATATGGCCAGTTTGCAAGAGCAAAACGCTCCTGGGAAACTGTGTTGACTGGTTGCTAGATCGCCATCGTTTGGAACGTATTGTTTGCACCTGCCTCGAGCCAAAGGTTGTGTTTGGCAACGTGCACGGTTGCTGCTACGATATGCAGTCGGCAGCCTATTACTTGCTATGCAAAGCATTGGGTTCCCAAGAATACAAAATGAAGCAGAATGGAAAGCAAAGCGGATCAGCAAAACCAAGGTCCTTCTTGCAAAATATTATAAATATTGAAAGGCAACCTGGCTTCATTGAAAGAACTCAGCCAGGTTGGCCTTTTTGGGAAACCTCATCTAACAACGATGTGCCATGAACGGAGGAGATAGGGGCACTTTGAATGCATCTACACTGTAGAATTGATGCAGTTTGATACCACTTTGACGGCCCTGACTCACTGCTATGGGCAGGGCCGGATCTTACATTATGAAAACTATGCGCCCGCGTGGGGCGCCACATATTCAGGGGCGCATCCGCCCACCAAACGCCCCTTCTCAAGTCTCCGGCCCTGTGGAAGGCGGCCCACCCGTGCCACACCGCGCACATGCGGAACCAGCATGCGCATCCAGTGCGGCGCGAGCAGGCTAGAACCGCCCACAGCGGCTCCACGAGGGCGGAGACCGAGGAGGAGCTCCCGGCAGACGGAGGCGGAGCCTCTGCCCCCGGCCACCAAACCCTCCTCCTCAGTCTCCAGTCTCGTAGAAGGCGGCCTGCGCCCCACCAAATGCGCACACGCGGAACCAGCTGGCCCCAAGCATGCACACCCTCCACGAGGCTGGAGACCGAGGAGGAGCGCCCGGCAGCCGGAGGCGGAGTCTCTGCCCCCGGACGCCAAACCCTCCTCCTCAGTATCCAGATCCATGGAAGGCGGCACGCACGCCCCCCACCAGATGCGCACACGCGGAACCAGCTGGCCCCAAGCATGCGCACCCTCCACGAGGCCAGAAACCGAGGAGCACCCGGCAGCCGGAGGCAGAGCCTCTGTCCCCAGCTGCCAAACCTTCCTCCTCAGTCTCCAGATCCGTGGAAGGTGGCCCGCTCGCGCCCCACCAAATGCGGACGCGCGGAACCAGCTGGCCCCAAGCATGCGCACCCTCCAAGAGGCCAGAGACCGAGGAGGAGCGCCCAGCAGCCGGAGGCAGAGCTTCTGCCCCTGGCCGCTAAACCCTCCTCCTCAGTCTCCAGATCTGTGGAAGGCGGCCCACCCGTGCCCCACCAAATGCGCACGTGTGGAACCATCTGCCCCCAAGCATGCGCACCCCCCATGAGGCCGGAAACCGAGGAGGAGTGCCCGGCAGCAGATGAACCCTTGAACATGTGAATAATGTTCTACCTTTTATTTTTCAGTGATTGGTTGTGTGTGTGGGGGGAACCAAAATAATGTTTGCTTACCATTTAAAATTACCTTAGTCTGGCCCTGGCTATGGGATCCCGGGAACTGGTGAAGTATCAGCACTCTTTGGCAGAAAAGATGAAAGACCTTGTAAAACTACAGCTCCCAGGATTCCATAGCTGTGAACTGTGGCAGTTAAAGTGGTGCAAAACCGCATTAATTCCACAGTGTAGATGCAATGGGAATAGATGCTGACAGGTCAGGAAAATACAGCAGCTAAGAAGATGAAATGCTGAAAAAAAATGGGAAAAAATTATTTCTGTGCTTTTGTACTGCAGGAGGGAAATTTTATTTTTTTATACGCTGGGTTTCCTCCATTTGGGGAAAAACCATCTCAGAGCCATCTTGTCCTCTAAGCATCTTGCATGTGTTAACTGCCAAGTGTTTTTAAGTGTGGGAGCTCAGCAGGATGCTGGGAATTCTGATTCCGAGGACAAGATTTTCACTGAGTCCGTCTCTGTTCCTCAGGTTGAAACACAGACAGAAACGCAGGCCATAGACCACAGAGACAGGTCAGCCTTCAGAAGACGGGGAGTTGTCCCTTGATATGAGATTAGGTCTCAGCTCGGAGAGAGCCAAGGAAAGAGTCCTTGAAACACAGGCGCAGAAAAGACGATCTCATATTTGTTGGGTCAGGTTTGAGCTTAAATTGGGTGCTGTTTCCCTGGGCTCTTTCAGAGCAGGCCCGGATTACCCATAAGGCTAACATAGGCCATGGCCTAGGGGCGCAAGCCGAGGGGGGCGCAATTCACGGACCAAAAAAAGGTTTTTTAAAAAAAGTTAATTAAAAACAAACAAACCTCCGTGGCCAGCCCTTGGGAATGGCGGGAGTTGAAGCACAAAGGCCCCGGAGGGAGGGAGGGAGGACCGAGCCTGGTCTCAAGCCAGGACACGCAGGGCGAGGAGCAGCAGCAGTAGCAGCGGCTTCCTTCCCTTCCTCCCCCCTACTCAGCCGGGGGTGGGGCCTCCCAGGGTGACATCACTCCCTCCCTCCTCCGCCAGGGTGACATCACTCCCTCCCTCCTCCTCCACCAGCCTCCCAGGGTGACGTCACTCCTTCCTGGCCCCGCCCACTCCCCGCCTCCCAGGGAGGGAGGGGGAGGGAGGGAGGGGGAGGGAGTGGGCGGGGCCAGGAGTGAGTCCTCTGAGCTCCCCTCCTGGCCCCGCCTCCCACCTTGTGACACCCATCGATCAAAGCTGACGAGCGACAGCCGGCCAATCAGGGAGCGTCCTTCCCTCCCGGGCGGGCGTGGCTCCATGGACGCGGCCAATAAGAAGGCGAGGATGTGTAAGAGAAATGCGTCCCAACAAGTAGCTTTGAGTTGTTCCATGTCTCTGCCGATGGCTGACCGGAGAGAACAAAACACAAGGAAAGAGCAGCTACTAGTTTTGAACTGATGGGAAATCTTTGGTTAGATTGCAGCTGGACTTTGTGACCTCTACGGTTTTTGCACCCAATCCTTCTCCAGAATAGCAAACCCAAAACAGACAGTGAAAACAGACGAAAACAACACCGTGATATATGGAAAATGTGGCCATTTGGAGAAGATCTCTGGTGCATTCACCCGGAAAGGAAACCCAAGCCAGGGATGGGTCGAACAGAGCCTTGTTGTTGGTGCAGAAGCGTATCGAAAGAGCTCCCGTTGTGCAACCCTTCACCATCACCAAGAACAACAACAAAACGATTCACCTGCAGGAACAAAGTCTTTGTGTCACCGTGATTAAACCTTCAGGTGCGAGGACTCCGAGAAGACCGCTCCAAAAGCAGCAGCAGCATCCTTGCGTACATAGAAAAGGCACTGATAGGCTTGGCTCTTTGTGCGCATCCATATATCTTGATCGCACCCAGTTGAAAGGGGCAAAGCTGGTTCCTTTTGGCAATGAGTCCCAACACTCTTGCCAGAGTCCGAGGTCCGAAGTGCAGCCATTTCCTCAAGAGAGGAGTAACTTGGCCACCTCCAAAGGCACCAGGAGTCCTCCTTTGGGGTCCAAGCCTCATTGCCTTTCAAGCAAATCCCATGGGAGAGAGGGGAAGCAACTAAAGTCAACGGAGCAGCAAGCAAAGGAGCGAAGGCGGGTGGCTAGTCCTGTTTTCCAAAGGTCTCTGTCGGGATGAGTGTCCGAAAAGGACGGTCCCAGAAGGTGCTGGTGATGCCGAAGCCTGGGATGGAGAAAAGAGCACAAAGTGGAGAAAGAATGAGGCAGTAGGTCTGTGCAAAGGTACAGAGGTCTGTTTCATAATTACTAATTGGAATGGGACACCCCCCCCCCAAAAAAAAGCATTACGAAACAAAACGGAAGTCTCTGGATTGTTTTGGAGTGTTTCAAGCTGTGCTTTCTTCAATGTAACATACTCCATAATTGTCTAGGGCAGTGTTTCCCAACCAGTGTGCCGTGAGCGATCATCAGGTGTGCCGTGGGACATTGGAACCTCCAACACCCTTTCTTCCCCCTCCTGCCGAACACTTTTTCTTCTCCACTCGGGCTCCCTTCTTCCCAGCCTCGCTCTGCTCGCTTTGCCTCGCTTTGCTCTGGGGCGAGTCTGCGCAGTAGCGCCCGCACGGGTCACGTCTTCCCCCCTCCCCCTCCCCTCCTGAACACGCTCACGCTGCCCCCTCAAATCAAAATGGCGGCAGAAGCAGCAGTGGAGAAGAAAAAGTAAGTGGTCGGCAGAAGAAGAAAGGGCGCGAAGGGGAAGGGGGAGGAAGAGGTCTCTGTCGAAAGCTGGCATGGGCAAACTTGGACCTTCCAGGTGTTTTGGACTCCAACTCCCACCATTCCTAGCAGCCTCAGGCCCTTTTCCTTTTCCCCCTCAGCCACTTAAGCAGGAAAGGGCCTCAGGCTGTTAGGAATGGTGGGAGTTGGAGTCCAAAGCACCCAGAGGGCCGAAGTTTTCCCATGCCTGTTTGAAGGACCTTAAAGTGGTGAGCCTCCTTCCAACATTGTGATTCTGGATAGAAAACAAACAACAACATAACATAATTTGTTTGAGTCCACAGTGGTCTTTAGGTGTAAGTGAACTACAACTTCCAAACTCAAGGCCAATTCCCAAGCAAACCCTTTCAGTACTTTCTGTTGGTAATGAGAGTTCAATAGGCCAAGTTTGGTTCAATTCCATTGTTGCAAGAGTTCAGGATGCTCTTTGATTGTGTGTTAACTATCAATCCCAGAAACTTTAACTCCCAAATGTCAAGGTCTATTTTCCCCAAACTCCATCTTTGTTCACATTTGGGCATATTGAGTATTCATGCCAAGTTTTGTCCTGATCCAACATTGTTTGAGTCCACAGTGCTCTCTGGATATAGGTGAACTACAACTCCAAAACTCAAGGTCAATGCCCACCAAACTCTTATAGCATTTTCTCTTGGTTATGGGAGTTCTGTGTGGGAAGTTTGTGTCTTTCTGCCATTCCTGCCAGGATATCTATGTTGTGTTCGTCGAAACAGGCCCAGGTTTCACACTGAGTGTATAAATACATTTAAAAACATATTAACTATATGTATTACTGTGTTCGAGTGTCATTTTGTGTCATTTTGGTTGGCGGTGTGCCCCAGGATTTTGTAAATGTAAAAAATGTGCCGTGGCTCAAAACAGGTTGAAAAACACTGTACTATATTATTATTATTATTTAAATCTATTATTATTATTATTAGATAGTGTTACGTAGCGTAATATATCGTCATCATCCCCAAAGCATCCTCCTCCTCCAAGAAGTTACCTGCTTTCTGGTGTTCGAAATGGTGCTTCACGTGATAGGATTTCAGCCTGTACAGGTAGGTGCCTTTCTTGGGTGACCCGTAATGCAGGTAATAGTGCATCATGTCGTAGGCGACGTAGCCAAAGAGGCCCCCCGTGAAGAGGGAGAGCCCAAACGCTTCGGGGAAAGCGGTGTTGGCAAAAACATAGAAGAAGGCAATGACCAGGAATGCCGGGACCGGAGGGAAAACCAGGCGGGAGTCGTCAAATGGAGACTGGAAGACATTAAGAAGGGAAGCAATAAGTGAACCAATGTCAAAGTCATATCCTAGCAGAGGAAAGTCCTCTTTAGAAGAGGAAGAAGAGAAGTGAGGGAACTCTCCGCCTTGGAAGGAAGGGAAATCCACTCCTGGAAGAGAGATTATCATGAGATATTTTTCCAAAATCTAATTCTCACAGTGATAGAAAGTGAGATGAAATCTTCTGAACAGCCACAAAGGTAATCTACGAACCAAGAAATCATGGCATACTCCCTCGATCCAGGGGTAGGGAACCTATGGCTCAAGAGCCAGGTGTGACTCTTATGCTTGCATCTGGCTCTCCAGAGCAGCCCGGGCCTCGGTTTCCCAGCATGCAGCTCCCTCTCTCCCCTTCCTTCTTTCCTCCATTCTCCCTTCCTTCCTTCCTTCCTTCCTTCCTTCCTTCCTTCCTTCCTTCCTTCCTTCCTTCCTTCCTCCCTCCCTCCCTTTCCTCCCTCCCTTCCCTCCCTCTCCCTCTCCTCCCTCCCCTCCCTCTCTCCCCTTCCTTCTTTCTTCCATTCTCTCTCTTTCTTTATTCCTTCCTCTTTCTTCCTTTCTTTCTCCCCTTCACCCTTTTCTTCTCCTTCTCTCCTTCCTTGTCCCTCCCTCTCTCCCCTTCCTTCTTTCCTCCATTCTCCCTCTTCCTTTTTTTCCCCTTCACCCTTTCCCCCTTCTTTTCTTCCTTCCTTTTCCTTGTCCCTCCCTCCTTCCTTCTTTCCTCCATTCCTTCCTTCCTTCCTTCCTTCCTTCCTTCCTTCCTTCTTTCTTTTCCTTCCTTCTCTTCCTTCCTTCCTTCCTTCTTTCCTTCCTTCCTTCCTCCCTCTTCCTTCCTTTCTCCCCTTCACCCTTTCCTTCTCTCCTTCCTTGTCCCTCTCCTTCCTTCTTTCCTCCATTCTCCCTCTTGCTTCCTCCCTCTTTTCTTCCATTCCTTCCTTCCTTTTCCTTTATCCTTCCTTCCCTTCACCCTTTTCTTCTCCTTCTCTCCTTCTTGTCCCCTTCACCCCCCTTCCTTCTTTCCCATTCTCCTTTCCTTCCTTCCTTCCTTCCTTCCTTCCTTCCTTCCTTCTTTCCACCTCCTTCTCCTTCTCCCTTCCTTTTCCCTCCCCTTCCTTCCTTTTTCTTCTTCTTCTCTTTCTTTATTCCTTCCTCTTTCTTCCTTTCTTTCTCCCCTTCACCCTTTACTTCTCCTTCTCTTCTTTCTCCTTCCCTTTCTTCCCTTTCTCTCCTTCCTCTTTCCTCCCTTCTCTCTTTCTTTCTTTCTTTCTTTCTTCCCCTTCCCCAAGCCTTCCTTTCCTTCTCCTTCCTTTCTTTTCACTTCCCTCTCTCCCTCCTTCTTTCCTCCATTCTCCCTCTTCCTTTTTTTCTCCCCCTTCCCCTTTTCCTTCTTCTTCTCTCCCCTTCCCTTTTGTCTCTCTCTCTGCTTCCTTCCTTCCTCTTCCTCCCTCCCTCCCTTCCTCTTCCTTCCTTCCTCTTCTATTCTTTTCCCCCAAGTCTTCCTTTCCTTCTCCCCTTCTTTTCACTTCTCTTCCTTCTTTCTTTTCTTCTTTCCTTCCTTATTTCCTTTTTCCTCCTCCTTTCCTTTCTTTTCCCCACACCCTTTCCTTTCCTCTTCCCATTCCTTCTTTCTTTTTCCCCTTCCTTGTCTTCCTTTTCTTTTCTTCCTTTTCCATAGTTCGCTCTTCTTTTCTTTCTTCCTCTCCCCCTCCCTCCTTTATTTCCTCTGTCCTTCCTTCCTTCCTTCCTTCCTTCCTTCCGTCTTCTCTTCCTTCCCAGAGTCCTGAGCGTGCCTTTTGCAGAGCTAGGTCTGAAGTGTCCCGTCATTCTGCCAAATGCTAGCACGCGGCAGAGGGCGTTTGCCGTAGCTGCGCCAACCCTGTGGAACACCCTCCCCGAAGAGCTGCGAGCCATCCGGGACTTAATGCCGTTCCGTAGAGCCGTAAAGACCTGGCTATTCAGACAGGCATTTGGTCCATAACCAATGCCGTGTTATCAGCATCCTGTTGTGTCGCTGTCAGCATATTCCTACTGCCATTGCAGTTCTGCTGGAATTTGATTTTAACTGGGAGTTTTATCTGGTTTTATTGCATTTTATGTGGTTATCTGTTTTTAACTCTGTAAACCGCTCTGGGCTCCACGTATGAAAACATGTATGTATATATATATGTATGTATTCGTTCGACTTAATACATGTTTTCAAACTGCTAGGTTGGCAGAAGCTGGGGCTAACAGCGGGAGCTCACCCCGCTTGCCGGATTCGAACCTGGGACCTCTCAATCAGCAAGTTCAGCAGCTCAGCAGTTTAACCCACTGTGCCACCGGTCAAAGTAAGGACCTCACCATTAAACAGGAAATGAGGCTTTTGAACCACGAACAGAACGTTTCTGCCTCCAGTGAAAGAAGGAATGCCCAGGAACACACCAAGTACAGTTAAATCTGTTCTTCAATGCACAACGAACACACAAAGCAGCAACAGTAGACACTACCAAATCAAAGATGCTCAGCTGTGAATAGCTGAAATTATTTTTTCCCCTTGCTTTTGCACAAAGAAAAGCACTTATTTCGTCCGTGCGTGGGATTCCTTTGCCCCAATTTGCACGAAGCACGTTCAACTAGTCAACGCATGCACATTCCTGGAATATTATTGTGGGCATCTTTTTTAATGAGAGGCAACGATTTGCTAAATGCTCCATCCAACTCGGCGCAGTTGCGAAACCTAACTTAGGGTGTGTCTACACTGCAGAACGAATGTGGTTTGACGCCACTTTCAGTTTTGCAAACTCTTCAGTTTGCTCTGCAAAAGACCCTCATCGAACTATGTCTCCCGCATAGCATTGAGCCATGGTGGTTAAAGCGGTGTCAAACTATATTCATCCCATAGAACAGGCCTGGGCAAACTTCGGTCCTCTAGGTGTTTTGGACTCTTAGGGATTGTGGGAGTTGAAGTCCAAAATACCTGGAGGGCCGATGTTTGCCCAGGCCTGTCCTATAGTGTAGGCCAGGGGTCGGGAACCTATGGCTCGGGAGCCAGATGTGGCTCTTTTCATGATTGCATCTGGCTCTCCAGAGCAGCCCGGGCCTTGGTTTCCCAGCATGCAGCGGGGAGGAGTGATGCAAATGTGCCGTGACTGCCGCTTCCTTCCTCTTTCTTTCTTTTTCCCTTTCTTTTTCTTTCATTCTTTTTCCTCCCTCTCTCCCTACCTTCTTTCCTCCCTCCCTCTTTGTTCCTTCCTTCCTCT